>ML778149.1:160568-174652 GCA_009831015.1 Picea engelmannii
GTTTGCCCTGTGCTATAGCTCTCTGATATACGTGCGGGGTCCAACAGTAGTACTCAGCCCAATATCTCAGGGCACTAACTAAGAAGGATAGACCGTACCCTTAGCCGTACTACCCGACTACCCAGGTACTAGAGAGTATCTTCTCGAGTGTTGTTCTCGGTGACACTATAGCAGTTCGGCAGCCAATAGGTTTATCTAAAGAGAGCTTCAAGAAATCTAGGCTGATCCGTACACAGGTGTTGTCTGATGCGCTACCACTCAAAGGGGTACCAACAGGGGTTACAAGGGTGGCCAACAGATGTGCACTTAAGAACCACTTGTATTTCCTACGTGTATGAATCCCTCAACCGCGGGTTTATGCGCATAACGACAGATCTCTGTGGCTTAAAGACGTCGGAATACGTCTCTACCCTGAAAAAAAATACCCACAATTTCTACCAAAGAAAGTGCTCTGATACCACTTGCAAGATACCAGATATATAAAATATGCAGTACAGAAATGAAATGCTAGAAATGACAGAATGATAGTAAAATATCCAGCATAATCTTCACCATACACAGAAATGATATACGAAATAGCAACAGAAATACCGCTTTGATTCTGATAGCAATGTTCACAGGCCTCTTCGAGGGGGCAACCTCCAGTAGAGCAGTGCTCTGTTACAATAATCTCCAAGCTAGGTTTCTCATACCTTCGCCTCTTATTTATACTAAATATGTCTATTAAGAGAAGCATCTAGAGGAAGATCCTTCTAGAAGTGGAAGCTTCTATTAGGTCTTCTTACATCTGCCTTATTCTATTTTATTGAAAGGCCTTATTAATATTGACCTTTATTACATCCGAATACATTGATCTACCTATGTGCGGGTTAGGACCTTAACAATCTATGATACTCTTTATTGAATTTACGGTCTTTATTATGCGTGATGTAACTCAAATTTATGTGTATGTTGGGTATGTAACAACATGTGCTCCATCAAAATGAAGTGACCAACAAGCTTGTTCCACAATTGTTGACTCACCCTTAAGTCAATTCTATCTTGTTTCCCCAAATGAAGTGCCCAACTATGGGATAAACATTGAGATAAACATATCCTGGCCCATGAACCGACACCTAATCATGCACTTTACCAACACATATGATAGCTAAATTGAAGATAGGTTTGACCCACCATAAGCAATAATGAACAAGTTGTTTATATGTACATATTAGACCTAGTTTGGAGAGTGTAAGTTCCTCAGATTGTTATTTCCAACAAAAGATACTAAGAGTCTTATTGAGATTTCTTCATTACGCATCTATGTCACACTTTTTATCTAAATTGAGGTCCTAGGGTTGTTAATGTTACTACCATTTTTATAATGGTTGTATCACAACTACCAGGTGTAACAACATTTCATCCCTATAGGATGGTTTCCTAGTTCCTTGATAGATGTCGCAAGATTGAGCATATTCTAAGTATTTCATAATGGATCTCCCATAAAATTCTAAGTAATTTATGATCCATGCTGAAACATCAAAGGATGTCATATACCATGAGCTTGTACAAATGACCTATTTATCTAATAGTTGGTCACACAAAAAACCAATTGTTTCTTCTATGTTATCAAGTACTCTTGTGGCACAACACCTATGGTGAGAAAAATAATTATGTCATCCAAATAATTTGGTCTATGTCATGTCACCAAACATGTGCTATGTCACATGTTCTCAAAGTTGAGACCCTGTGAGATAAACCCATTGCATTATATCTTGACTACCAAGGACATTTGGCAGGAAGTGCAGACTTGGTGCAATATCAACACCATCAACACATACATATATGAATTCTTCCTCTTTCTAAAGAAAAAGAAAAGTGAAGAAAATGATGAATTCTAAAGGGTTCTCATCATGGTCCATGACCCACTACTCCTCCTGACCTTTACTACACAAAAGAAACACAAATGTTGCATTGCTTCAAACTGAGTAAAACCCTAGAGCTCAAAATCATTGAAAAAACAACTTATGAGGGATTGGACCCAAGAGCAAGGGTTTCTCTAGCTAAAATCCTATGCCAGGAATCCAACGGAGATGACGTTTCCTCAATCTGAGTCTCAATATCTGTTATATGCCCAGTTTCAAGTCGCATCCCAAACCATTTCAGGGACTCTTGGCCAATTCCTCCTCAGGGCATAAAAGCCTAATGGAGCATCATTTTTTAGTTCAATGAGATGTTGCAAGCTTGTTTAGGCATGGAATAGGTGATCACATTATCCATCTATTCTCGAGGGACAGTTTCATAAATTGGACCCCTAAATCCAAATGTTGCATTGCTTCAAATTGAGAAAAACCCTAGTTATCAAAATCGATGAAAAAATAACTTTCGAGGGATTGGACCAGGGAGTAAGGGGTGCTCTAGCTGAAATCCTACATCAGGAATCCAATAGAGACGACTATTCCTCAATATGAGTCTCTATTTTTGTTATAGGCCCAATTGCAAGTCACATCCCAAACAATTTTGGGGACTCTTGGCCAATTCCTCCTCGAAGCATAAAAACCTAACGGAGCAGCATTTTTGAGTTCCATGAGATGTTGCAAGCTTGTTTAGGCATGGACTAGGTGACCAAATTGTTCATCCATTCCCGAGGCACTTTTTCATAAATTGGACCCCTTAATCCAAATGCTACATTGCTTCAAACTGAGAAAAACCCTAGTTCTCAAAATCGATGAAAACAACAACTTTTGAAGGATTGGACCCGAGAGTGAGGGGTTCTCTAGTTTAACTCCTATTCCAGGAATCCAACGAAGACAACGGTTCCTCAATCTGAGTCTCGGTATTCATTATATGCCCATTTGCAAGTCGCATCCCAAACCATTTCAGGAACTCTTGGCCAATTTCTTCTCGTGGCATAAAAGCCTAACAGAGCAGCATTTTTTAGTTCTGTGAGATGTTGAAAGCTTGTTTAGGCATGGACTAGGTGACCACATTGTCCATTCACTCCTGAGGCATGGTTTTATAAATTGGACCCCTAAATCCAAATGATGCATTGCTTCAAACTCAGCAAAACACTAGTTCTCGAAATCGATGAAAAAAACAACTTCCAAGGGATTGGACCCGGGAGTGAGGGGTGCTCTAGATAAAATCATATGTCAGGAATCCAACGGAGACAATGGTTTCTCAATCCGAGTCTCAGTTTTTTTTATATGCCCAATTGCAATCACATCCCAAACTATCTTGGGGACTCTTCGCCAATTCCTCCTCAGGGCATAAAAACCTAACGGAGCAGCATGTTTTATTTCTGTGAGATGTTGCAAGATTTTTTAGGCATGGAATATGTGATCACTATTGGCGTCAGAAGTCACCCCTAGATTGCTTGCAGGAGCAGAGCCTAACGCCCATCAGTTTTATGTCACGATTTATTTAATGGGTGATAGGATGGATAGAAACTTGAGACACTATAGCTTTAACTTGGGAAACTGGGCCTGGTATGTAGAAAGCAAGGGAGGTCTTGATCCAACTTTTGTCAGTAAGTTGATTAAAAGGTGGTAGATGGAAGACTTGTAAGAAGGGTGGGCAAGACTACCTCGGGAAACAAGCCTTTGGAAGCTCAAAGAAGAAAAAACTCAGAAGCCAAGATCCTCTTGGTCTAGAGTTTCAAAGAGCTGAGGGGTTACTCGACTGAATCCTTCAATTCCAAGTCATTTCAGCGCTAAGAACATCACAAGAACTGATTAGAAACAATGTGACTATTACAGTGATCCAACCTACATCTTTCTATAACAGCCACAACTCAACTGGATCCTCCAATTCTGAGTTGTTCTAACACAGTAAACAAAGAAATGGAAGGGAAGATGACATCCATAAAGTAAGAAATCTCCAATGCCTCTTACATTAACCAGAGCTACCAGCGCTTCATCAAAACCTTACAATCGGGAGCTATGCTCAACCATCCATCCTACAAAAATACAAAGACTGAGTCTATATACTCAGGAAAATTCACCTCACAGAGGCGTGTCCAGTCGCCCAAAGCTTGGTTTCCCTTCAGTCAAACTCGTACTGATACCTTTCTTTAAGCACCACCTTAACTACGCATGGCTCCTAGAAGTAGGGTAGCTCAGCCATTAAGTGTTGGGCTAGCGTGCGCAGACTTCTCTGTCAAGTCAAGGACTTTGGCATGGTTTCTTTGAGAAAATTGATACATAGGACCTCTTCGGGAAGACGGCTTGCCAGAACCTCCATTCCCTCACTTAATGAATGAAAGGAGGTTTCAACCACCCGCTCTTGCCGTCATTTATTCCAGGCGAGAAACAGTATGGAGGTCGGATCCGATGGCGCCTGTAGATCACGACGATCCCCTCGGCCTTCTTTACACAGTTCCTTTCTTCCCCCAAGTGACCACGAACTGTGACCACGTGCATATTCCCAAGTCGCTTTCGGCGTTCGCGAATATGAAGGGGCTGATCCTTGCTAATCGAAATCGCGATGAGCAATATGCCAAGACGGCCTAATCTGACTGCTAGGTGTTCCCTTTAGATGGATGGCTGAGAATTCTTCATGATGTCGCGGGCCCCAGTTTCATCACTTTTGGCGCTGTCGGGGTTCAGGGTTTCGCGATGTTCAAAGACATAAAACCTTCACCCTTTGCATTCGCGACTGCTGAAAAGCTGACACGACCAGATCTCGTGCCATGTGCCCTTTGGGATGAATGGTTGTCATCCACTTCTGAACATGCTATGGGTGCTATCCATTGCGCTAACCTTAGCACATCTTTGCAAATCATGATTTCCCGCCCACCGCTGATCTGATTCTTTGGATACATCCTGAACGTTGAAATCGAAGCGCTCGCTCGCTTGACCTGGGCCTGAAATGGATTTCTTCTATGTGCTACGCTCGGGCGCTTCTCGTGCAACCTCCAGACCCGGATATCCCTATGCCGAAGACAAGTAATGTTGCTAACATTAGGCTCCACGGGGGATAGAGTCGTCCCTGCGATGCTCTAAGGACTCATTTTGCAGTTCCAATGCCTTGTTGTTGGGCTATGGAGTCATTATTTAAGCCAAAAAATAAAAACGAAAACGAATAAAGAAACAAAAAGGACAATATTTACAAACAAAGGAGCCATCTGAGACTCAAACACAACATTTCTTCAGAAAATGCCCATTCACTGGGCTACTGAAAAATTATTCATCTTCCAAACCTCACAACCTGTACGTGTTATTTGAGAAAGCCTCAAAGATTTTGAAAGGCCCGATCCACAGGGCTTCAAATTTGTTGTGTTTGCCCTTATCTTGCTTAGGAGCATCCCATTTCAGCACCAGGTCTCCTATCTGGAACCTCTCCTTCTTGGCCTTCTTATCGAAAACCTGCTTGATTTTTTGCTGATGGTCCTGAATTCTGTCCACTATCTTCTCCCTAGCCTGTTGGACCTCCACTAGCTGATGGATCCTTCTGATCATGTCATCGGGTTCCTCCTGATGGTCCTGGAGGAATTTTGCTACAGGAATGGCTAAATGAGAAGGGAAAACAGCCTCCGCTCCATAGACTAATTGGAAAGGAGAGACGCCGATAGATCTCTTTGTGGTCACTCGGTCGGCCCATAGAGCAAATTTTAATCTGGAATGCCAGGCCTTCTTTTTGTCTTCCAACAGCCTTTTGATGATACTTATCAGGCTTTTGTTGGAGGATTCTGCTAAACCGTTTCCCTATGGATAATATGGGGTGGACTGAATCAGTTTGATGCCGAACTTTTCATAGAACTTGGCTAATGGCTCAAACCCGAAAGCGGCTACATTATTAGTGACAATCTTATTTGGGCAGCCAAACCTTGTGATGAGGTCCTCTAGGAATCCAATGATTACCTTGTGGGAAACACTCCTGGTAGGGATAGCTTCAATCCACTTAGTAAAGAAATCTGTAGCAGTCAGGATCCACCTGTGCTGCCCACTGGAAGCAGGGTGAATTTCCCCAATGAAATCTAGGCCCCACTGCTGGAAAGGTCCTGAAATCACCACCAGATTTAACGGCAAAGACTTGAGTTGCTGCTTTCCTTCAAATTTTTGACATTTGATGCAGGCTTTGACCCCTTTGCAGACGTCAGCGAACATGGTAGGCCAGTAGTATCCAGCCCTGAGGATTTTGTGTGCTATGGATTTCCAGAAATGGTTCCCTCCACACAGGCCGCTATGAAATTTAGCCACGATAATTTGGGCCTCTTGTGGACTCATGCATTTTAAAAGCACCCCTAGGGGGTCTTTCCAATATAACACTTGATCGAGCAGGCAGTGTCTGATCGCCTTGAGCTTCAGAGCTCTTTCTTTGTTCCTTTGCAGGCCGTCTGGGGGACGCAACTCTTGCAGAAAGTATATGACATCCTTACACCAAGGACATCGAGCTAATGGGGGCTCTCTTCGAGGGTCCATTTCAGACAGTCAACTTTGTGGAATTCCTGAGCATTCATTTATGAAACTTATCCCTAGAGCTTGGTAGTTTGCTTCAGCCAACAGCTTGGCTAAACCTTGACCTTTGATCAATTTGGTGGGCCTTATTTCCAGGTTGAATTCTAGGATTTTGGCTATCCATTTGCTCCTCCTCCCGTCTATGTCAGGTTGAATAAGAATGCCTTTAACAGCAGCCGAGGGGACATAGGCGATGATCTTTGACTGCAGGACGTAGGTTCTAAAATATTTGAGAGCTTTTACCAGAGCATAGGCCTGCTTCTCCATAGTGTCATACCTGACTTCGGCATCTCTCAATGCTCGGCTGAAATAAGCAATAGGCTGCTCTAATTCAATGTCCTTTGTCTGTAATAGAACAGTAGCCACCATGTCAGGTGAGGCAAAGGAGAAAATAAGGAAATCCTTTGAGTATTCGGGACTGATGAGCACAGGAGCTTCAGTCAGGGCCTTCTTGATTCTCTCAAAGGAATGTCGCGATTGAGGGGTCCACCTTACTTTATTTCCTTTCTTCAACATGCTTGTTATAAGCTCTACCTCCTCAGCAAAGTTAGGCACAAACCTCCTCAGAAAATTAATTTTATCGAGGAAATATTGGACCTCCTTCTTAGACCTCGGGACCGATAAGGCTTGTATCACCTCAACTCTGTTGGGGTCAATTCTGACTCCTTCCACTAATACTATGTGGCCTAGTAACTTTCCCTCCTGCATGGCGAACAGAGATTTCTTGGGGTTTAATGAGATGCCAAAATTTCTGCATTTCAGGAAAACCTTCATGAGATGACAACGGTGTTCTTTATCAGATTTTGAGAACACTATGATGTCATCCAGATAAACGACCACAAATTTATCCTTTTCCCCGACAAAAGCTATGTCCATGGCACGCTAGAACATTGCCCCTGCGTTCATTAATCCAAATGGCATCTTGGCATAAATGAATGTGCCCCATGGAGTGGTGAATGATGTCTTTTCCCTATCCTCAGGCAGAACGGAGACTTGATTGTAGCCAGAGAAACCATCAATCATGGACATCCTGGAGGCTCCTGTTACCTTCTGCAATATATGTTCCATCTTTGGTAAGGGGTAGTTATCCTTTCGTGAGCTTCTGTTCAGGTTTCTGAAGTCTACACAGAGTCAGATCTCTCCATTCTTTTTCCTTACTGGCACCAAGTTGGCCACCCACTCTGAATATCTCAATGGTACAATGATCTGAGCTTGAAGAAGCTTCTTCACTTCCCTCTCCATGATAGGAAGCAGCATAGGATTGATCTGTCTCAGCTTCTGCCTAAATGGATTTGCCTCCTCTTTTAATGGGATTTTATGCTCGATGACAGAGGTGTCATAGGTTTTGAGGTCTTCGTAAGTCCAGGTGAAAACATCAACAATTTCCCTCAAAATTCCAATGTATTTGGACCTCTGCTCCTTTGTCAGATTTCTTGACAATTTGACAAACTTGGGTTCACTCTCAGTCCCAATGTTGCACTGAATAGTACCAGTGTCATCCTCTGAGGTTTCTCCCTTTAATGACACATCATTTCTATCAAAAATCCTTTCCAATGGAACCAGTCCCCTTGGAATATGATTATTGGGCAGCTACACAATGTTACGCTCTGCAATCTTATTCAAAAAATTACCCCCACCAAGATTTTCTTCATAGACAGAGTCTTGGTCGATGTGCATCTCTAAAAATTCTTCAACAGTCTCCAAGAACTTCTTGATCTCAAGATCATCCTCGAATACCTTCCAATGTTTGACATTGTCAGGTATGGAGGGCCTGTATTTCACTTCTACATCATATCTGCATTTAGGCGGCAAGGGTACTTTGAAATTACTTGTTGATGTGTCCAAGGAATCTTCCATCGTGTTCTCCTCTCTTGGGATGAAAGAAATGTTAAATGCTGAGAAGAAACTGTCAACTAGGTCCCACACCTCATTTCTGTAGCTTCTGAGTCGAGGATGCTTAGCCTGATAGGCATTTCTGATCTGTTGGACCACCAACTCTGCATCTCCGAACACTGCTACCTCCTGAATTCCCATTTCCCTTGCGGCTCTTAATCCCAGGACAAGAGCTTCATACTCTGCCACATTATTGGTAGCTTCAAATTCTAATTTGTATGACAGAGCTATGGTTTCCTGAGCAGGAGACACAAAAACCACCCCAGCTCCAGCGCCTTCCCTGGAAGAGGCTCCATCAAAGAACATTTTCTAGACGGGGGTGACGGAGGGAGGAAGTTTAGGGGAAATGATGGGCTACTTTCTGAGTTTAAGAGGAGGTTCGGGAGCATGGGTGAGTTGAAGCACACTGGAACCTAAATCGGTATCTAAGGCGAAAATGGGATGGTTGGTAGGGTTGGCCTCATCACTGATTATATAAGCCAGTTGAGCTTCCCTATATAGTCTTCTATGCTCTCCTCCAAACACTGGGATAGTAGCGTATGTGAGGTCCATCTGCAAAGTTCCCCCAAGTATTTTTATCCAAGATCTTGATAACAACATGCCAAACTTGGGGGGAACATCGGCCACTACAATATCCATGACCACACTTTTCATGGGCAGCTGAAACAAGGTCACGACCAGGTCTTTGATAACTCCTAGACACTTAACCTTTCTGGAGTCAAAGGAATAGAGATCATGATAAGATCAGGTGACTTCTAGTCCTAACTCTTCCATGATAGCTTTGGGCATGAGGTTGTGAGAAGCCCCCGAATCCATCAAGCAATTGTGCAATACCTTGTCATGTATGTTCAAGGAAGTGTAGAAGGGAGGGGATGAGTCATTCCTGTCTTCTACCATAGGACCTAGAATAACTGCAGGCTTTTCATCTTGTAAATTGATGGAGTCTGTGGGAAGGCATGAGACCTCAGATTGCAAAAGTTTAGAGAAGTGCTTCTTGAATCCCTCATGTTTAATCAATTCCGTCAAGGGCACATGGATTCTGATTTTTTGAATTTCATGCTCAAAATTAAAAGAAGATGAGAGTTTTGGGATTTCTCTTATTTCGGGAGCATGACTCTGGATAATGGGAGAGAGGGGTTCAGTCTTCTTACCTTTGTGACTGTCTGTTGCTTCATTAGCAGGTTTCTCTATTCTAGTGGGCCGCTCAGGAACGTCAGGCGCTATAGTCTTTTTCTTGGACCGTAGATCGTACCTGCCTTGGCCGCCACTAGTCTTGTCTCCCTTACTCAGTTCGTTTAGCTGACTGTCCATGAGAGACTCCTCGTATGTTGATTGGGTGAGATGAGGAAAAGGAGGAGTGTCCCCGAAGCAATGTATTTCAGGATCCAACTCATTTGTTTCCCCTTCTTCTCCCTCGGCCACAAAGTTATTTTGAAACGGGGCCTGAATTTTCTGGTCTTCTTTGTCTCTTCCCTTCTCCCTTTGCATAGTCGGGGAATTAGTATTGTTTGGCCTCCTAAAACCTCCTCCCCTTTTTGTGTTTTGGGGGCCTTTGTATGCTTGCCTCCCTTCCACTTTCATTTTCTCCATCTCTGCGGACAGAGACTTCACCATCCTGGTTAGTTCATCCACTTGAGGGTGGGGCACCGATGGGCCAGAAGTCGAGGCTTCAGATTTTTCCTTTCTCATGTCTGCATCAGCCTTGTTTCTCAGTCTGTCATCTACTAATACATTACATTCCACTTCTATGGCCGCATATTGCATTTGAGCCAAGGAGGTGGCTCTTCTTTCTCTCAATAACAGGCAGAAATCGGGGCCAAATGCACTAGCGTAAGAAATTTTGGCCGAGGCTTCTGAAGGCTTTATTTCGGCAGGGATTTTATGCTACATCTTATTGAATCTTTTGGAGAAGTCAGAGATAGACTCTCCATCCATATTCCTCAAAGACCCGAACTCTGTCATGTAATACATGAAATCCTTCCTATCTCCCGGCTGCCTCAGGAAGGCATTATCTAGAGCTTCAATCCCAGCAATAGATCCTGGAGCCAATCCTCTAAACCATTTCCTCACCTCGCCATCCAGGCTCTGGATGAAGACTCTCATCCAGACATCTTCATTTTCAATGTTGAGGTTGTCTGCATAATTGTATAAAGTAGCCAAGTGCTCTTCCGCAGTTACGTCCCCTTCCCCGGTGAACTTGGGCATGTATTTCAAGCAATCCCCAGCAGGGAGAGGATTCATAGGATGGGGTAGAACTAAGGGAGCGTATCTATCCGTGACTATGGAATCCATTATATTCAGAGGGGGATTAGCACCAGCCATAGTAATATTAGGTAGAGGAGAACTGGGAGGAGAAGGAGTTTGCAAAGGGGCTACTGGGAATGAGTCCTGAAGTGGAGTGGGAAACAAGAGGGGATTTAAGGAGAAGGTTAATGAGCTCAAGTCGGAAGATGCTTCTCTTTGCACAGGAGTAGTAAAGATAGGAGTGGGGAAATCTTCTGTGGTCCTGAGTCTACGCCAAGGTACAGTTTCAGGGGAAAGGGGAGTGACAAGGTCTCGTCCCTTCGGTCCCAAACCAGGAGAGGAAAACTCGAAAGGAACACTCCCGAAATTTAGGAAACAGGAAACTTTAGAAATAGCTTTGTCAAGAAACTGAGGAGGAGAAAAAGGAGTTCCCACAGAGGGATATGTTGGATTACTTGGTTCAGTGGTGGACACTTCTTCTTCAGAGGCCTTTCCCTTTCTGAGCATCGCTTCTGGATCTGTTTCAGGCGTAGCTAGAGGCAACTGTGGGTGAGACCGCGTATGCCTGCCTCTGGAAGCCACAATTAATTCAGCAGGTTCACCCCAGTGGGGTCGTCACAATGGAGCCCAGGTGCACAGCAGAAATCTTGATAATCCTGATATTTGATGCACCTTCAGAATCAGTTAATCGTTGTCGTTCAATCCCGGGGAAAATATTCAACTTCGTCCCCGGCAACGGCGCCAGAAATGTTGGTGTCAGAAGTCACCCCTGGATTGCTTGTAGGAGCAGAGCCTAACGCCCATCAGTTTTATGTCACGATTTATTTAATGGGTGATCAGATGGATAGAAACTCAAGACACTATAGCTTTAACTCAGGAAACTGGGCCTGGTATGTACAAAGCAAGGGAGGTCTTGATCCAACTTCTGTCAGTAAGTTGATTAAAGGGTGGTAGATGGAAGACTTGTAAGAAGGGTGAGAAATACTGCCTCGAACAATAGGCCTTCGGAAGCTCGAAGAAGAAAAAACTCAGAAGCCAAGATCCTCTTGGTCCAGAGTTTCAAAGAGCTGAGGGGTGACTCGACTGAATCCTTCAATTCCAAGTCATTTCAACGCTGAGAACATCACAAGAACTGATTAGAAACAATGTGACTATTACAGTGATCCAACCTACGTCTTCCTATAACAACCACAGCTCGACTGGATCCTCCAATTCTGAGTTGTTCTAACACAGTAAACAAAGAAATGGAAGGGAAGCTGACATCCATAAAGTAAGAAATCTCCAATGCCTCTTACATTAACCAGAGCTACCAGCGCTTCATCAAAACCTTACAATCGGGAGCTTTTCTCAACCATCCATCCTACAAAAATACAAAGACTGAGTCTATATACTCAGGAAAATTCACCTCACAGAGGCGTGTCAAGTCGCCCAAATCTTGGTGTCCCTTCAGTCAAACTCGTACTGATACCTTTCTTTACGCTCCACCTTAACTACGCATGGCTCCTACAAGGAGGGTAGTTGAGCCATTAACTGTTGGGCTAGCGTGCGCAGACTTCTCTGTCCAGTCGAGGACTTCGGCATGGTTTCTTTGAGAAAATCGATACATAGGACCTCTTCGAGTAGACGGCTTGCCAGACCCTCCATTCCCTCACTTAATGAATGAAAGGAGGTTTCAACCACCCGCTCTTGTCGTCATTTATTCCAAGCGAGAAATAGTATGGAGGTCAGATCCGATGGCACCTGTAGATCGCGACGATCCCATCGGCCTTCTTTAAACAGTTCCCTTCTTCCCCCAAGTGACCACGGACTGTGACCACGTGCCTATTCACAAGGCGCTTTCGGCGTTCGCGAATATGAAGGGGTTGATCCTTGCTTATCGAAATCGCAATGAGCGATATGCCGAGATGGCTTAATCTGACTGCTAGGTGTTCCCTTTAGATGGACAGTTGAAAATGCTTCATGATGTTGCGGGCCCCAGTTTCGGAACTTTCATCGTTGGGGTTTCATGATGTTCAAAGACATAAAACCTTCACCCTTTGCATTCGCAACTGTCGAAAAGCCGACACGACCAGATCTCGTGCCACGTGCCCTTTGGGATGAACGGTTGTCATCCATTTATTAACATGCTATGGGTGTTGTTATCGCACAGTTTGTAGGAAAGCTTTAAGTAGCTTGAAGGCAAGGCTCAAACTGGCGTAACAGGAGCTTCCCCACCCACTGTCACCTCGATGGGGAGCTCTTTCTATTCAGGGTGGCTAATCCCTAGGGAGACATCCCTAGTAATCTGAGGTTCTGAAAGGTCTTAAGGTCTAAAAGATCAAGATGAGGGTTTCCTTTCATAGATTACTGCCAAGAGAGATAGTCAAGGATGAAGGTATTCCACTGAGAAAGGCACATGTTTGCGAGACAAGGCAAATAAAACTAAAACGTGTTGCAGTGGTTAGTACTTCAAATTGTTAATGACTATCTTCAACATATACATATGAGAAATGATAAATGTAATTATTGACGAAGTCAATGATTGCAAATAAAGACAATGACATATAATATTACTTCTTCAATAATACAAAATGATAAAGGCATTCAATGTTTAATATCAATCCTTTACTTATCACAATGCATTAAACAAGATCATATATAAATATTGTTGCTGCGTCACTATGCAATTTAAGGGTGACGTCAAGCTTGTCTATATTAGCTTTGGTAGACAATGAGAAGAATGTTTTGCAAATTAAGCCTATGAAGATGATCAACAACTCAAAGCCTATCAAAGGGTGACAATACCACAACGTTTTAAGCCAAACAAGAGTTCAAACAGGTATGACGCCACCTTAGGGTTAGGGTTAGGTTAGCTAGACAACAAAGTGAACGTTTTGCTTTCTTAGCCACTGAAATTACTCAACACTTATATGTCTATCAATGGATGAGTTAGCCGCAACTTTTAGACCAAACAAGAGTTCAAATAGGGCAAGACGTCATCAGCAAATTAGGGTTAGTTAGGGTTTCAATTCAAGAAAGTTTGAAAGATTGTGTTGAACACCAAAGACTCAACGTTTTAGGTTTAGACTAGTGCCTTGGGTTGATGGAGTCAAAGAGAGAGGCTTGAAGGCTTGTAAATATTTAAACCTAAGGATGGGAGAGTTAGGTTTGATCGTGCTGCAATGGTAGGGCCACCAAATCAAAACCCTAAGGGGAGGAGGCTCATTCCGATGTAGCTAAAGCTAGGCCTCATGCTCCTCCCTCTTTCCTTAAGACTCTTTGGAAAAAACAGCTAGCTATAAAACATAAATCTATGACTGAAAAGTGTTTCTTGGGGACAAGGCTTTTCAAACCCTAAGAGTCAAACCCTAGGTGTAAAATAAATTTATGCCTAGGACGTCTTCTTTCTTCAATTTATGTTTCAAGCTAACTCAAGAAAAAGAGGAACTAGTGTAGCTATGGCTAGGCTAGGTTCTTCTTAATCAAATGGCTAATCAAGCTTTTATCATGGGGACATGAAGCAATGACCTA
>ML778149.1:181844-206492 GCA_009831015.1 Picea engelmannii
CCTTTGGCCATGCAACCAAAGGTCACTGCCCTGGCTTGGTGACCAGATAGTGGCAATGTCATACTGCTAAATACCTATGAACATAATGGGTCGGCTCGTGATGAGACCTCCCATCCTCTTGGTTAGGTCTTGTTTTTTTTATTTTATCATTTTCGTAGGGTCCCTTTGTTTCTTATCGATAGGCTTTTTATTGCCTTCTCGGGGATCCCCTGGGCGAAGCATCTCTAGGTTTTATTTCCTATGGCTTTTATCTTTTACCAGCTGGTTTTACCCCCTGGGTCTTTAGCCCCTTCTTCCCACAAGACAAATGTAACCCTGAAAGGTCATCCTAGTGGCCAGACTAGGGGAATGGGATGGATGAGCGGGGTATAAGATGTAAATATGATAAGATGGTTGGAGCAGACAATGGCTCTGCAAATCCCCCTTGGTGGCTAACCAAAACCCATGAATATCATCTTGCTAAGTCACCCAATCAATCACCTCAACAATGGTCAAGTGGATTAGTGTAAGATCCAAGCAGTCATCAGAAATGAAAGGAACCTAATGCATGTATAAGAAGGTTATAACGATCAAATATGACACATACCATGATACCTTGGACCAATTACCTCATGGAGCAAGAGTCCTCTCCGACGCAAGCCCAGGCCGGTGGTGATGGAAGTTGTTACTGCTGACAGGACAAGTATGGCTGAGAAGAAGAAAGATGGGCCCTCCAGGGCCATGCTCAAGTCACTCCTGCTCTTGGTACTCCATGTCTAGGACCATGTCGACCTCGAGACATGATCTCCTAATTATCCCTAGATATCGGGGATAACATGCGCTATCCATTGCGCTAACCTTAGCACAACTTTGCTAATCGCGATTTCCTGCCCACCGCTGATCTGATTCTTTGGATACATCCTAAACGTTGAAATCGGAGCACTCGCTCACTTGACCTGGGCCCGAAATGGATTTCTTCTATGTGTTGCGCTCGGGCGCTTCTCGTGCAACCTACAGACCCGGATATCCCTATGCCGAAGACAAGTAATGTTGCTAACAATCACATTGTCCATCCACTCTTGAGGCAAGATTTCATAAATTGGACCCCTAAATCCAAATGTTGCATTGCTTCAAACTGAGCAAAACCCTAGTTCTCAAACTCGATAAAAAAACAACTTCTGAGGGATTAGACCTGAGAGTGAGGGGTGATATAGCTGAAATCCTATGCCAAGAATCCAACGGAGATTATGGTTCCTATATTCGAGTCTCGATTTTTGTTATATTCCCAGTTGCAAGTCGCATCCCAAACCATTTCGGGTACTCTTAGCCAATTCCTCCTCATGGTATAAAAACCTAACGGAGCAACATTTTTTAGTTCCGTGAGATGTTGCAAGCTTGTTTAGGCATGGACTAGGTGACCACATTTTCCATCCACTCCCGAGGCATGGTTTCATAAATTGGACCCCTTAATCCAAATGTTACATTACTTCAAACTAAGAAAAACACTAGTTCTCAAAATTAATGAGTAAAGCAACTTTCGAGGCATGGAACCCAAGAGTGAGGGGTGCTCTAGCTGAAATACTATCCCAGTAATCCATCGGAGTCGACGGTTCCTCAATCCGAGTCTCAGTTTTCATTTTATGCCCAGTTGCAAGTCGCATCCCAAAGCATTTCGGGGACTCTTGGCCAACTCTTCCTTAGGGCATAAAAGCCTAACGGAGCAACATTTTTGAGTTCCGTGAGATGTCGCAAGCTTGTTTAGGCATGGACTATGTGACCACATTGTCCATCTGCTCCCAACACACGGTTTCATAAATTGGACCCTTAAATCCAAATGTTGCATTGCTTCAAAGTGAGCAAAACACTAATTCTCGAAATCAATGAAAAAAACAACTTCCGAGGGATTGGACCCGGGAGTGAGGGGTGCTCTAACTGAAATCCTATGCTAGGAATCCAACGAAGATGATGGTTCCTCAATCCGAGTCTGATTTTTCGTGATATGCCCAGTTGCAAGTCGCATCCCAAACCATTTCGATGACTCTTGGCCAATTCCTCCTCGGGGCATAAAAGCCTAACGGAGCAGCATTTTTCAGTTCCATGACATGTTGCAAGCTTATTTAGGCATGGACTAGGAAACAACATTCTCCATCCACTCTCGAGGGATGGTTTCATAAATTGGACCCCTTAATCCAAATTTTACATTGCTTCAAATTGAGCCAAACACTAATTCTTGAAATCAATGAGTAAAGAAACTTTTGAGGCATGGCACCCGAAAGTGAGGGGTGCTCTAGCTAAAATCCTATCCCAATAATCCATCGAATTCAATGGTTCCTCAATCCATGTCTCGGTTTTATTTTTATCCCCAGTTGCAGGTGGCATCCCAAACCATTTTCGGAACTCTTGGCCAATTCCTCCTCATGGCATAAAAACCTAAAGGAGCAGCATTTTTAAGTTCCATGAGATGTTGCAAGCTTGTTTAAGCATGGACTAGGTGACCACCACACTGTCCATCCTCTCCTGAGGCATGGTTTCATAAATTATACCCCTAAATCCAAATGGTGCATTGCTTCAAACTAAGCGAAACACTAGTTCTCTAAATTGATGAAAAAAATAACTTATGAGGCATGGCACCCAGGAGTGAGGGGTGGCGCTCTAGATGAAATCCTATGCCAAGAATCCAATGGAGACGACGGTTCCTCAATTTGAGTTTTGGTTTTTCGTTATATGTTGAGTTGCAAGTCGCATCCCAAACCATTTCGGGGACTCTTGGCCAATTCCTCCTTAGGGCATAAAAACCTAACGGAGCAACATTTTTGAGTTTCATGAGATGTTGCAAGCTTGTTTAGGCATGGACTAGGTGACCACATTATCGATCTATTCATGAGGGATGGTTTCATAAATTGGACCCTTAATCTAAATGTTGCATTGCTTCAAACTGAGCAAAACACTAACTCTCAAAATCAATGAGTAAAGCATCTTTTGTGGCATGGCACCCGAGAGTGAGGGGTGCTCTAGCTGAAATCTTATCCCAGTAATCCATCAGAGTCAACGGTTCCTCAACCCGAGTCTCGGTTTTCTTTTTATGCCCAGTTGCAAGTCCCATCCCAAACCATTTCGGGGACTCTTCACCAATTCCTGGTCAGAGCATAAAAACCTAACGGAGCTGCGTTTTTTAGTTCCGTGAGATGTTGCATGCTTGTTTAGCCATGGACTCTGTGACCACATTTTCCATTCGCTCCTGAGGCACGGTTTCATAAATTGGACCCCTAAATCCAAATGTTGCATTGCTTCAAACTGAGCAAAACACTAGTTCTCGAGATCAATGAAAAAAACAACTTATGAGGGATTGGACCCAGAAGTGAGGGGTGCTCTAGCTGAAATCCTATGCCAGGAATCCAACAGATACAACGGTTCCTCAATCCGAGTCTCAGTTTTCATTATATTCCTAGTTGCAAGTCGCATCCCAAACTATTTCGGGGACTCTTGGCCAATTCATCCTCGGGGCATAAAATCTTAATGGAGCAGCATTTTTTAGTTCCGTGAGATGTTTCAAGCTTGTTTAGGCATGGAATAGGTGACCACATTTTCCATCCGCTCCCAAGGCATGGTTTCATAAATTGGACCCATAAATCCAAATGTTGCATTGCTTCAAACTGAGCAAAATACTAGTTCTCGAAATCGATGAAAAAAACAACTTATGAGGGATTGGACCCAGGAGTGAGGGGTGCTCTAGCTGAAATCCTATGTCAGGAATCCAACAGAGACGACAGTTCCTCAATCCGAGTCTCGGTTTTTGTTATATGCCCAGTTGCAAGTCGCATCCCAAACTATTTCGGGGCATCTTGGCCAATTCCTCCTTAGGGAATAAAAACCTAACAAAGCAGCATTTTTGAGTTCCGTGAGATGCTACAAGCTTGTTTAGGCTTGGATTAGGTGACCACATTATCGATCCGCTCACAAGGCATGGCACCCAAGAGTGAGGGGTACTCTAGCTGCAAGGCATGCAAAGGAAAGGTATGACATAGCATGGCAAGGCAAGGCATGATATGTAAAGGCATGGTATGGAAAGAAAAGGCATGGCAAGTGAATGTAAGGCATGGTATGGAGGGGCATGGCATGGAAAGGCATACCATACGATAGCAAGGCATGGCATGGTGATCCGGATTTAGGAGCGGAACGAAATGATTAACATACTGAATACAATAAACACAGAGATATGAAGAATAACACAGATATCCAGGGAACAATATCTTCTATTGAATAATGAAATAGGTTGAAACGGTAAAACAGCAGAACCAAAAACACTTGTTCGAATGTTGTTAGCTATATTTGAGAAGAGATGTGGCTGCTACGTGCATCCGTTGAGCAGAATGGATTGCAATGAGGCTCTAGAGTCCTTTTTGATATTATTCATGAATGGAAAAACCATATACATTCAAAAACCTTACCCTAGAAGGTGAAATGCCAAAAGTCACGTGGGCCCCTATGGGTAAGTTGGTGTAAGTTGCTACCTCAACTTCTCAGGGTCGTAACTTTTGCATACAACCTTCGTTTTAGGCACGTGATAGCCCGTTGGAAAGGTCTTTAAGAGAGCTACACATTCCTCCATCAAAATTTGACTGTATATACAGTTTGATTGTGGTGAGACAAAAAAAACAATGTTTAGGGCCCCAAAACGACCCTAAAAGCACAACAAGATGTGCTGACATGAAAACATACAAAATAAGTCAATTGGATTAGGTGAGAGGCCACCAGTATCCACTTGGAGGATGTGTGGGGTTTCAGACAACCCCAAAAGTGTAGAACCCACAATTACAAAGAAGTATAGAAGAATGTGCTGAACAAAAACGGACAAGAGGAGCCAGTTGGAATAGGTGGGTGGCCACCAATATCCACTTGGATCAATCCTCCCCTCTTAGGAAGAAATGTTCTCCATTGCATTGAGTTCCCCCATCAGGTGAGGAAAATTCTATTGGATTTGGCCCCGAGTGAGCCACTTGCCTTGGTGTAGGAGTTGCCCTGCCTTGACAACCCGATAAAACCAGATCCTCTACTAGTGAGTGCCCTTGACCTGTGTGTCCATTATCTGATCAATGGATTCTTGTTCCATGTAGTCAAGGTTGAGTTTTGTTGGTGTCAATTGTTCTGCGATCTCTGAGGTGTCCAATAATGGTGGAAAATATGGTTGAAGGTGGTCCACATTGAACATTGGATGCAGGCCAAGGAAGGGTGGAGTGTTGAGCTCAAAAGCATGGCTACCCAAAGCCTTAGTGATGGTGTAAGGCCCATAGCGAAGTGGGTGAAGCTTCTGATGGGGCCCCGTGAGACGCTCCTTCTGCAAATGTAACTAGACTTTGTCACCAACCTGAAATTGGTGTGGTACCATGGGTTGATTATGGCACTACTTGTACTTAGCATTGGATTGCTACAAAATCTCCTGGACCTGTTGGCAGATGTGCTAAATCCACTCAATGAATCTATTATCTTTGTCGATCTCAGACTAATCATGGGAAGAGTCTGTATGTGCTGTGGAAACAGAAAGTGCAACACCAATGGGTCCCAAGGGTTGGAATCCCAGACCCACGTGAAATGGGTTATGGCCGGTGGAGCTATGGAGAGCCCTGTTGTAACTGTGTTAAACATAGGGGAGACTCTCATCCCATGTATGTGGATGCTTATAATTGTACATGCGTAGGATGTGCACAATCATCTGATTGACAGCCTCTGTTTGGTTGTCGGTTTGGGGGTGGAAAGTAGTGGGTTTTATGAGCTTGGTGTCCAACAAAGACCAAAGACTCAAACAAAATGTGTTGAGGAACCTGATGTCCCAATCGGAGAGGATGATGGTATGTGGTATCCCAAAGTGGACCCACACTCATTTGAAGAAGAGCTTAGAAGTATCTCTCACTGTGATATTCTTCTTGCAAGCCGTGAGGATGGCCATCCTCGAAAACCGATCAACGACCACAAACACGCAGTCATTTCCTTTCTTGGTTGACGACAAGCTAGACATGTAATCCATTAAGATGGATTCCCAAGGCTTCTCAGGAATAGGAAGAGGGGTGTATAAGCCTTGCTTATTGATGGTTGTCTTGGCAATGGAACAGGCAGTGCAAGATCTGTTATACTTGCTGACGTCTTGTCGAAGTTTTGGCCAATAAAAATGTTTCCAAAGAACGGCCATAGTTTTCTCCATGCCAAAATGTCCTGCCACCTAACTGAAGTGGGCTTCCCAAATCAACTTCGCATGCTCGCTTGTAGAAACACAAATATGGCCAAGGTAGCATAAGAGTCTGTTCTAAATGTGAAAATCAGTGACAGTTGCGCCTGTACCCAAGAGTTAATAGGTGGTGGAGAAGTCTGGATCTTGCTAATAAAGTTAGGGCCACTCAGATGCTTCATGTCCACAGGAATGGAGCACAGTGGTTAATACAGCCACAGAAGGTCGACTGAGGCAGTAAGAGACACAATTGGAGATACTTGTCTCATACTTGATGTTGAAATGGAAATGCTGCAGGTAGGTGGACCACTTATGATGGTGGTCATTCTGCAATTTCCCTTGTGTCTGTATGAACTATAGAGGCTTGTGATCGGTCTGTATGATCGTCTCTTTTCCCAGAAAGTAATGTTTCCTTTAACGACAAGATTGTACAATGGAATACATTTCCTTATCATAGGTGGGGTATTTTCGAATAGTATCGGAGAGTGTCTCACTATGGTATGCCATCGAATGCCCGTGTTGAGTGATAAATGCACCCATACCATAGTTCGATGCATCAGTCTCAATCTCGAACAGTTGTTGCAAATCAGGCAAGGAGAGTACTGGAGCTGAGCACAAGCAATGCTTTAGATCATCAAATGATCGTTGTTGCTCCTTCTCCCACACAAACTTGTCCCTACTACCACCCTTGGTCACATGGCTGAGGGCCCATGCAATATGGGAGAATCCCCACATGAATTGTCAGTAGAAGTTGGCTAGTCCCAAGAAGCTCTGAAGCTCGATCAGTGTGGTCGGGGTTGGCCAGTCACAGATGACTTGGATCTTAGCCAGATCAACATGTACCCCATGCTCATCAACAATGTATTCCAAGTATTGGACCTTGTTCATGCCAAAAGAGCATTTTTCCAAGTTGGCATATAGCTTGTGCTGCCGCAAAGTGCTCAAAACCTGTTCAATATGTTGCATGTGCTCCTCCCACGTTCTGTTGAATATGAGGATGTCATCCAAATATACCACCACAAAGGAGCTGGTGAAGGGTCTCAGAATCTCAATAAATCATCCATCAACCTTATGAAAGTGGTTGGTGCATTTGTTAAGCCAAAGGGCATGATTATCTATTCGAAGAGACCTTCGTTAGATTTGAAGGTTGTCTTCTGTATATCAGTTGGTTCGATGGGAACCTAGTGGTAACCAGACTTAAGGTCAATCTTGTTGAAGAACTTTGCCCCCTTGAGTTGGTCAAGAAGGTCATCAATCCTGGGAATTGGGTACTGATTCCTAGCTGTGATTTCATTTAAGGCTTTGTAATCAATGCAAAGTCACCACTTCCTGTCCTTCTTCTGCACCAGTACAATCAAGCTTCCACAAGGGGAGGAGTTGGGTCTGATATGCCCCTTTTGAAGAAACTCTTGGATCTATCACCTAATTTCGTCATTTTCCATCAGTGAGCAACAATAGACTATTCCATTAGGTAGAGGTGCGCCGGGGATTAGATCAATTGGATGCTTGACTTGGCAGTGTGTCGGTACCCCTGTAGGTGAGGAGAAGATGTATTTATATTCTTCCACGATCACATCCACTTGCTCCTGCTGCAAAGAGAGGCTCTATGTAGAGGCCACGGATGTGGCAGTGATCTTATGCTTACTGAGAGCATGGATCACAAAGAAGATGAACTTCTCGGTCTGTGAGATGACCTTACTGCATTGCTAAGCAAAGATTAAAGAAATAGAAATAGGTGGCGCTACCTCTGGTATCCTCTACAATTGTCAACCCAGAGTAATAATAAATTTGTGAGGTTTAGACTCATATACAGCATGACACTTTCACAAATATGGTTGTCCTAAAAAAACATCACAAACTTAAAGGGGAGAAATATCACACAGTACATATCTTTGAAAGGCTTGATGTCGTAGGGCAGACGACACTGTTGGCTAACACGGAGATCTCTTCCTTATCAAAGCCACCCGATGGTGTAGGGTTGCGAGTGCAATGTCATTGGAAGGTCCAGCCGCTTGATGATCTCTGTTGAAATCAGGTTATTCTGACTCCCACTATCGACAATGAAATGAAGCGGAGCCCCTTTTACCCACATCTATGAGTGAAAGAGGCGTTCTCCTTCCTCTGGTTCCTTTGGTTCGCTTGGTCAGAATTTGGTGGTAGTGACAGTGGCACTAGGTTCAACATTGATAATCTACTTCCCTCCTTCAGGATTTGATCTGGAATCAAAATCATCCTTTGACTTGAAATCCTTCAGTTCGGCCATGAGTGACTGCTTGGAGCGACATTCTTCGGTGTTGTGCCAAGGGATTTTATGGTACTCACACCATTTTCTGGTGTCCTTCTTCGTCTTCTCATTGCCCTTATTGTGTTGTGGCTTGGGTTGGTTGTCCTGAGGGCGACCATCTCAACTTGGTCCCTTGTTGTGTGGATTGGGGACATCTTTTCCCTGCTTCGGCTGTGAGGGGTTTGCAGATCCAAACTTTCTCCTTTTCTGATTAAATTTTTGCTCGATATTGACCGTGTATCTATAAGTCATGCCCAATGAGGCAATGTCTAGAAACTCCATTTATGTTTGAATGTATCTATGCAAATAACCATGGTATTTTAGCACCAGATGACGCTCGGAGTCTTTAATACCCAATTTGGTGCGCGGGGTATGGAAAATATTGGTGAAATCTGGTACTGTTTGGTCCCTTTCTTGACGTAGGGTGGTCCATCTAGTGTATTGGTCCTCATAGCTTCCAACAGGGTAGTATTGTTTTTTGACGGCATCCCGGAAGGAATCCCATGTAGGGTCCACCACAAACATTGCAGATTCCTCTACTTCCCTTTGCTCAAAGTAAGTATCCCACCAGTATTTAACATGGGGAACGACCTTCAGGAGTGCAAAAGTGATCTTTTCACTATCGAAAAAAATTGTGGACCGAAAAATACCCTTTGAGCAGATTCAACCATTTATCTACAGCATTCGCATCTATCAGTCCTTCAAATAATGGAATATCAAAATTTACCTATACCTTGAAGGGGGTTTGCATGGTCGATTGATGAATATGCTTCTCCTGTGGGAAGTCGTCGAAGGATCTGCGCAAATTTGTTCATCATTTTGTTCCTTTGTCATGCGAGGGCTTCCTCGAGCAACATTTTAATAGGATCTCCTGCTCCATCATCTTTATTTTCGTCCCCCATGGGTTGTTGTCGAGCTCGGCCCAACCGATCTTGCAATCGATCGATTGGTTCGAGTCCCAACTTGTACCCAGATCTTCTCGGGGACATGCACGAGGAAAAATAAATGAAGAGCAGACCGCTCTGATACCACTTATCTAGATTTAGGAGCGGAACTAACTGATTAACAGACTGAATACAATAAACATGGAGATATGAAGAATAACACAGATATCCAGAGAACAATATCTTCTATTGAATAATGAAATAGGTTGAAACCGTAAAATTGCAGAACTGAAAACGTTTGCTCGAATGGTGCTAGTTATCTCTGAGAAGAGATGTGGCTGCTATGCACATCCATTGAGCATAATGGATTACAATGAGGCTCCAAAGACCTTTTTGATATTACTCATGAATTCCAAAACCCTAGACATCCAAAAGCCTAACCCTAGAAGGTGAAACACCAAAATTCAGTGGGCCCCTATGGGTAAGTTGGTGTAAGTTGGTACCTCAACTTCCCAAGGTCGTAACTTTTGCATACGACCTCTGTTTTAGGCACGTGATAGCCTGTTGGAAAGGTCTTTCAGAGAACTACACATTCTACTATCAAACTTTGACTCCCTCTATAGTTTGACTGTGGTGAACCAAAAAAACAATGTTTAGGGCCCCAAAACATCCCTGGAAGTACATCAAGATGTGCTAACATGAAAACATACAAAACAAGCCAGTTGAATCTAGCGATAGGCCACTAGTATCCACCTGGATGATGTGTGGAGCTTCAGACAACCCCATAAGTGTAGAACCCACAATTACAAAGAAGTACAGAAGAATGTGCTGAACAAAACAGACAAGAGGAGCCAGTTGGAATAGGTGGGTGGCCACCAATATCCACCTGGATCACATGGCATGGTATGGAAAGGCAAGGCATGTAAAGGAAATACATGGCATGGCATGGAAAAGTATGGAACGACAAGGCCAGGCATTGCAAGGCATGGTATGGAGGGGCATGGCGTGGAAAGGCATACCATATGATAGAAATGAATGGCATGGAATGGTAAGGCAATGCATGGCACTACATATCAAGGCAAGGCATGGCAAGGCAAGGCATGGCATGGCAAGGCAAGACAAGGCAATGCAAGGTATGGCATTGAAAGGCATGAAAAGGCAAGGCATGGCATGGCATGGCGAGGAATGGCATGGTAAGGCAAGGAAATGCATGGCAAGGAAAGGCAATGCAAGGTATGGCATTGCAAGGCATGGCAAGACATGCAATGGCATGGCAAGGCAAGGCAATACACCTTAATGCCTTTTATTACATTTTTGTCATAATTTTCAATCCTTTAGGGATTTATGTAATGAATTTTTTCTTAGGAAGGATTGACATTTGGATGTGATCTAGTTGAATGAGTATCGAGAGCATCTTCAAAATTACCTATAAACTAGTTAATTCGCAAAGGACCTTTGAAGCATATTACAATGGGCCAAAATGTCCTAGAAAAATATTCATTTGGTAAATATAAGAGAAGAATATATATAGACAGATTAACTCTCAAAGGATTTTTATAGGCAAACATAATCATATATAGCACAAAATGGAGAGGGTTGGCACTTACGATTATGCAATAGAATTTACAATTGATAGTTAAAATGCATACTGCATTTTTTTATGATATTTACTAACGTTTATTGGAATTGTTGCATGTTTTACAACATTGGAATGACTTCTTATTTGTAAATTATTTGAAATTTTATTATGGTATGTGCAATTTGATATGATGTAATATGATTATGGTTTCATTTCATATGTTGTAATATTAGAAATATAACACAAAAATTACATATTGCATGAAATAAATAATAAATTTTCATTTTGAATGTTCTTTTTTGCAGAGCACGGATCTTCCAAAAGATCCAGTTGATCCTCATGAGATAGAACCATATTATAATGGGTCTGATACAGACACGGGAGATGATGATGATGAGGCAGATGAAGAAGACACTGTGAATGACTATGATGATGACCACATTGATGATGATCAAGATAATGATGATGACCACATTGATGATGATTAAGATAATGATGATGACCTGGTTGTTGGTAGTATCCAGTGACATTGATCATATAGACTGTTAGGGACCTAACCCCTCACGTAGGTAGAATAATATATTTTCATGTAATAAAGGTCAATATTAATAAGGCCTAGCAATAAGGAAGAATAAGTCCAATGTAAGAAGACCTAATAGAAGCTTTCGCTTCTAGAAGGATCTTCCTCTAGATTGTTCTTTTGATAGACATATTTAGTATAAATAGGAGTCGAGGGTATGAGAACTTTTGTCTTGGATATTATTGTAATAGAGCTCTACTCTGCTGGAGGTTGCCCCTTGAAGAGGCAAGTGAACATTGCTCTCAGTAATCAAAGTGCTCTTTCTGGTATTATTCGGGTATCATTTTGGTATTATTGTGGTGTTTTCCTGGTTATATTGTTGTTCGTCTGCCATTTCTAGCTATTTATTTATGTTCTTCATACTTTTTTATATTTGGAATATTACAAGTGGTATCAGAGCACCTTCCTCAGCAAAAAATTGTGGGTTAATTTTTTTCAGGGTAGAGATGTATCCTGACGTCTTTAAGCTACAGAGATATGTTGTTACGCACATAAGCCCGCGGTCGGGGATTCATACAAGCATGAAATACAAGTAGTACTTAAGCAAACATTTGTTGGCCACCCTTGTAACCCATGTTGGTACCCCTTCGAGTGGTAGCGCATCAGAAAACACCTATATATGGATCGACCTAGATCTCCTGAATCCCTCCATAGATCAACTGATCAGTCGCCTGACTGTTATAGTGCCACCGAGAACAACACTCGGGAAGATACTCTCTAGTACCTAAGTAGTCAGGTAGTACGGCTAAGGGCATGATCTTGGTGCCCTGAGATATTGGGCCGAGTACTACTGCTGGACCCCACACGTATATCAGAGAGCTATAGCACAGGGAAAACCCTTGTCTGTAGAACCCTTGAATACCTAACCCTTGGGAAGGAAACAAAAATAGAATAGACAAGATCTATTACTGCACCACTGTGTCTCCTGCATTTGATTTGCGAAATTACTACACATTTATTCATGTTAAGCATTTGGGCATTTCATCACTACAGTATTCTTTAGATTGGAGTATAACTCTATAGGAGTAAAAAAAAAAAATTATGGATCTTGTTGGCACCATTATTTGAGACCTGTTATGTTGGATTTCTCTCTTCGCCCTTATCGCAATCATACCTATCATTTTTCAGTAAAAAAAAAATTATTGTGGACCCGACCCCCTTCAAACACCATTATTTGGGCTTTACCCCATTAGATTCAACTCATCGCCCTGATTATTGTGATACACTTCACACATAACCCATTTTCTGTGTGGTCCCACCCGCCCCTTTTTGTGTTCCCTCATCATCTGTCCCATACCCGTAGCCAAGACTTGGAAGCTCACTTTACTACCTTTCACTCTAATTTCACATAAACCCAACAAGAAGTGTGACAACTCAGTGCCAATATTGCCACCATCAATCAAAATATGCATTCCTCCATCATCACATCAATCGTGGAACTCAAACAAGACCTCAAACAATACATTACTACCCAGCTTGAATATGTCACTACAATGATCTGCGCCAAGCTGCATATCCCTGCAGATCTTCCCTTATCTGATCCACCTTTGCATATCGAAGGTGAAACTTCCTCTCATTCCCATAATTTTCAACACCATCACTAACACCATCACTTTCAGCGTGACCTATGCCTTCCCTATGTGGATGTGACCAAATTTGATGGATCAACTCCCACTGGCTGGGTAACTCAAATGGAACATTATTTCTCTTTGTATGGCATTATGGATGAGTTGGCCAAACTCTGGTATGTTGTTCTCCATATATATCAAGAACGTTGGTAATGGTGGCAATGGAGAAAACATGCCCGCCAAGGGTATGTGTCTTGGACACAGTTTGTGGCAGAGCTTTATGAATGCTTTAACAATGACACCAACCATTTAAGCCATTTGAAAAAGTTGAAATAATTTGGCACAGTGGAAGACTTTATAGTTGCTTTTGAGCGATCGGCTTTTCATACATAGGGCATGTCTGATGCTTTTTTCCGAGAATATTTTATCAGTGGACTCAAGGATGAGATTTGTGCTCTTGTCCTTGTGGCTCAGTCTCGGAGTTGGGTGGATGCTATTAAAAGAGCTAAGGAAGCACAATAGGTTGTCTCTTTTCAAAACCGAAAACCCTCCTTTATTCCTTGAACTAAACCAGTAACTCCCACTCCTCCTTCTACTCCACTAAATATCCAGAAATTAACCAGGTCCGAAATGGTTGAATGCCAACTCAAAGGCCTTTGTTATAATTGTGATGACAAATATTTTCCGAGACACAAGTGTAAGGAACGAAATCTTTTTATGGCCATCTCGAAGGATGTTTCAGAAGAGGATGTTGAGGCTCCCCTTGTGTCAGTGTCACCTGAAACCATTGACATAACTCCTCCCTCAGACCCTCTCGAAGTAGAACTAGTCATTTCCCTAAATGCTCTCATTGGCTTCTCTGCTCCCCAAACCCTCAAGCTAATTGGTTACATCAAGCATAGGAAGGTCATCATTCTTGTTGATAATGGAAGAAACCATAGTTTTATTCATTACCGCATTGTCCAAGAAACTAATTGTTATATCCGTGCAGTCAATAATTTTCAAATCATGATTGGGGTCCATGAAATGTGGAGGGCATTGTGAAAATGTGTGTCCCCAAATTGGTGAATACCACCTAAAATCTAATATGTTTGCTATCGACATGGGCGATTGTGACATTGTGTTGGGTGCAGAATGGCTAAGGACTTTGGGTCCCATTCTCATGGATTTTAAGGAATTAACCATGTAATTCGACCAGGAGGGCCAACAATATCAGTTCCAAGGCACCACCATCGATTCCCCAGAGATCATTAGTTCCCATCACATGGAAAAGATGATAAAAAAAGGTCATTCTGGCATTATTTCCCAACTCCATGCCATATAAGCAACTGAGACACCTGATGTGTCGCATGACCTCCAATCCATCCTCTCTAAACATCAAGTGGTTTTTTCCACTCCCCAGGGACTTCATCTTTCCCATGGTGTTCATGATCATTCCATTCCCCTTGTCCCAAGAAGCCTTCCTCCCAATATATGTTCCTATCGTCACCCCTTTTCCCAAAAAAATGAAATTGAGAAAATTGTTCAAGACATGCTCAACGCAGGTGTTATCTGCCTTAGTACGAGCCCCTACTCTTCACCTATGGTCATGGTCCTTAAGAGAGAAGGTTCATGGTGCATTTGTCCTGACTTTCGCACCCTCAACAAACTCGCCATTAAAGACAAATTTCTCATTCCTATCATTGATGACCTCTTGGATGAATTGAGTGGTGCCCTGTAATGTCCCTTTCTAAATAGGAGCTCCAAAGAGGAGGCTTAATGGTGTAAACCGCCCCGTTATACTATAGCCAGGGCCAGAAAAGGGGTAAACAAGGTTACTAGAGGTCACTCCAGTCACAGGTGTTATATTCGGAAAGTCACATTCAGCTAAAAAGGGTTAAAAGCACTTTTAAGTCATTATGAGCTAAAAATAGAAGTTAACAGTGAATTAGGGTTTTAGAAGTCAATAATGAATTAGGGTTTCAGCAGGGATTTAGGGTTTTGGAAATCTATAAAGGAAGGGCTAGTGACCTAATTCAACATTATGTAGATTATGACTTGTCATTGAGGAGAAGAGGCACATCTCAGGAGAGATAGTCCAGTGGATTCCAGGAGGAAGACACCAGTTGGCTGATTTCGGTGTTGAGAGACACACCCTAGTCACTGAAAGATCATTCATGTCTTCCATCATTCTTTAGCAGCAATTACACAGTGTTCAGCAGCAAGAGTGCATTCATCCAGAGTGAGGGCACAACTTCTGAGAGGGTTTTTAGTCGACTTATCCCATCCGGGGAGAATTCTGAGATTTGCCTCTGACCCATTTGAGAGGAAGGCAAGGTGCATATTTTTCCTGGTTCCTCATCAGATACCAACGAAGGAATCAACTGGGGCACATTTTCCACACTTGGACGTGCGACACATTTGGCGGATACATTTGGGGTTCCAGAGCAAGCATCAGGGCATATTCAGGGAAACCCTTCCAACCCATTTCCAGTAGACCAAGGTGGTAATTTTGAGACACATCTTGTCCAATTTTGACGGTGGAATCACTAGGATGCATTTTTCCAAAGAAAGAGGGGCGCATTCCCCCAGGGGGATCCATTCAGGGTCCAAACTCACCAGTAGAAGGGTCTGACAGTTACTAGTACTGAGGACTACAGCAAGGCACATCATTTGGGACAGTTTCCATGCCATTTCAAGAATTATAGCTCCCAGGGCAAACTTTACAGACTTCCAGCAGTTACCGTCAGAGCTGCCATAGTCCCAACGCATCCATTGATTCCACAATGCTCCCATATTCTGGGTATTATCTTATAGTTGCTTATTTGTATTCCGACTAAGATCCCTTGTCTATTGATCTAGTAGAGTATTGTCATTTTATTCAGCCGCATTCAACCATTTTGTAATCCACAGAGATATCATAATACAAACTTTGCAGTCCTTTGTCGCATTTATTATTTGTATGATCATTTATATGTTGTAAACGATTAACCCTACACACACATTAACAGTGTTTCCTAGACTATCCAAGTCATGAACATTACAGTGGTATCAGAGCTTTAGTCCTGCCAGCCTGTGACTAAAGACAATGAGTGCAGTAGAAGACCCAGAGGGTCGTGAACATGTAGGTGACAAATATGTCACTTACAACAGGCATAAGGAAAGAAAGCATAGGCCTGACTTTCCCCCTTTCCTCCTAGATTAGAGGAAGAGGAAGAGGCACATAGAGAAGCAGAGAGAAGGGCAGAGCGTGAGATTGAGCGCGGGGCAGAGAGGATGCTAGGAGACAAATATGAGCGACCAGAGGGCAGTGGCAAGGCCCCTGTAGATCCAGAGACAACTTTCATGCAAGTTATCAACGATATGTTAGCTATTCAATGGAACATGTCTCAGTCCTTGGCACAGGTAGTTGATAGATTGGCTAGAGTGAACACCCCAGACACACAAGTCTCGCATGCAGCACAAGGGAACTTAGGAGTAGGCAGTAGACCCCAGTCACCCTCTCGCACATACACCTCTGCGAGTAGGATTCCCAGACCCTTGTTTCCCAGTTTCCATAGGGCACCCCCGGTAGCAGCGCCACCACCGATAGCACAGAGGCCACCCACTCATGCAGAGGACATTGCAGAGTATATGAGGGAGTACATAGCATTGGGTCATGACTTCCATCAGGACATGACCCTAGTCAAGTACTGTGGACTCAGACTCAAGAACCGCCCCAAAGAGATACAGAGAGGAGGATAGCAGGGGCATAACATGGATTTCATCGAAAAAGTTGGTAAACTCACCATAACTTATTTCGACAGATCGTCCAAATGCACTACTAGCGCTTGGGTACAGAAGCTAGACACATACTACAAGCTCAACCAGATGACCGAGACAGAGGCCATCAGTTTCGCGACCTTACACTTGGAGGGCGAGGCACATGAGTAGTGGTATCATGGATTGGTGGCATTGGGTCATAGTCGCATAACTTCCTATAGGGAGTTCACAGAGAGGCTCATGGACAGGTTTGACAGGAGGGATCCCGAGATCCACTTCAAGGATCTAGCCCTGTTGAGACAAACTAGCACAATAGAGGCATTCATTATGGAGTTTCAGCGGGTAGTCGTGGATGTGACAGATATATCAGAGCCCAGGATGATCATGCTATTCACAGAGGGACTCACCGAGCCTTTGAGAGGATGGGTGAAGGCATACAGGACTCCCACCTTGCAGGATGCCATCCTTCGCACTCGAGATTTGGAAAACTCAGTGCCAAATACTAAAACCTTTTCCAAACCCTTTGTACCCCAAAAGGATCGAGACAAGAATCCATTCCAGAGAGAATGGAACGGCAAGGAGAAGTTGGATGATGAGACTAAGCGAGAGCTTATGAGGAAGAAGCTTTACTTCAATTGCAGAGACCCTTGGATCCCAAGCCACCGATGCATGGGCGAGGGAGAGATTCATTATATTGAGGTGGAAGTAGACAATGTGGACAATGAGGAGGAGGAGTAGGACAGTAGATCAACTAGCTCAGAGGAGGAGTCAACACAGGCAGAGGAGCAGCCTCCCCGTAGACCATCGACACTGGTAGGAGCCCATCCTCCAGTAGTCCCGCACCCACCTGAGCAGGCTAAAAGGAGGAAACCAACAAAGGGAGGAGTCATAGCGACCCTTTCTGGTGTTCCCAGGTATGATACCCTCTAGATCAAAGGGACTATTCAGGGGCAATGGGCAATCACCCTGATAGATGGTGGGGCCACCCAAAACTTCATCGATGCTTCACTAGTATCAAGACAGGCACTTTAGACAGAGGAGTTTGAGGAGTTTGACGTTGCACTAGCAAATGGCCACATAGTGGAGTGCCTAGACAAAGTTCCAGACTTGGAGGTAAATTTAGGAAACTATACAATGAAGGACACATTTTATGTGGTTGACCTATCTGACACAGATGTGGTGTTGGGATTCTAGTGGATGATTACCTTGGGAAAAATCACCACCAATTACCAAACCTTGGAGATGGGATTCAGAGACCATGACGGGAAGAAGGTTGTTATAAGAGGTATGTCGATAGGAGCACCTAGGATAGTTTCAGCCAAGAGTATGGAGAGGATATTCAGACATGGGGACATAGAATATGTTGTTGAGTGTTTGATCACTATGCGGAAGGATTCAGAGGGTCGACAACAGTATCATACAGAGATCAAGAATTTGTTGGGACGACATCAACAGGTTTTTTAGTCGATTCCCCCAGGGAGACCACCTGACAGGGGGTTTGGGCACACCATTGAGTTGGAAGAGGGGGCCAAACCGATGATCACCCCCCCCTATCGTCATCCTAGGAGGTTCAAGGATGAGATAGATAAGGAAATCAAGGAATTGCTAGCGATGGAACACATCTGACTGAGCAGCAGCCCATTCGCTTCTTCAATTGTCCTAGTTCTGAAGAAGGATGGCACCATGAGGATGTGCATTGATTACCGAGCCTTGAACAAGAAAACCATCAAGAATCGATATCCTATCCCACACATTGACGAGTTGTTGGATGAACTGCATGGGGCAGTTTTCTTCTCAAATATTGATCTACGCTCTGGGTATCACCAGATCAGTATTCGAGAGTAGGACATAGAGAAGACAACATTTCGATGTCACTTTGGGCATTTCGAGTTCCTAGTTATGCCATTTGGGCTAAACAATGCACCCACCACGTTCAAGTCTTGCATGAACCACATATTCAGGGATCAGTTGAGGAAATCAGTCTTGGTTTTCTTCGATGACATCTTGGTCTACAACAAGACATGGCAAGAGCATATGAGGCACTTGGATGAGGTATTGAGCATCATGAAGGCACAGTCATTATATGCCAAAGAGTCCAAGTGTGAGTTCGGTATGACAGAGCTGCTTTACTTAGGCCATATCATCAGTGCACAGTGGGTATAGGTGCACCAAGAAAAGATCAAGGCTCATCTAGACTGGACAACGCCTAGGAACGTAACAGAGTTGAGGAGTTTCTTTGGGTTGTGCGGCTATTACAGGTCGTTCGTCCAGGGTTTTTCTCAGCTTGGAGCACTGTTGATGCATCTTACCAAGCATGGGGCTTTCATCTGGACTGAGGAATCATGGAAAGTCTTTGATCACATGAAGGAAGTCATGAGCACTTGTCCAGTATTGGCATTACCAGACTTCACCTTGCCATTTGTACTAGAGTGTGACACTTCCAACAAGGGTATCGGGGCAGTTTTGATGCAGGGAGGACACCCCATTGTATTCGAGAGTAGGAAGCTCAATTAGCCCGAGAGGTTGTACTTCATTTATGACAAGGAGATGTTGGCAATCATGCATGCCTTGACCAAATTCAGACAATATTTGGTGGGCAACAAATTCTTGTTCAAGACGGATCACAATAGCTTGAAGTATTTCCTTGGGCAGAAGGACCTCAATGAGCGCCAACAGAAATGGGTGACAAAGGTACAGGCATTCAAATTCAACATAGAGTATGTCAAGGGGAAAAATAATATTGTGGTTGATGCACTATCGAGGAGACCTGCGGCATGTTCTTTGATGGAGATTTCAGCAGATTGGAAATCCCACTTGATAGTGGAATATTCCAAGAACATGTTCGCTTATGAGGTGATGGATGGACAGATACAGGATGACAAGTATAGGGTAACTGATGATGTCATATTCTACAAAGATAGAGTCTACTTGGTGCTAGATTCAGGGCTTAAGAAGAAGATCCTCACAACAGTTCATGATTCACCACTAGCAGGCCATCAGGGGTTCTTCAAAACCTACAGACAGATCAGGGAGAGGTTCTCATGGAAGGGCCTCAAACAGAATGTTATGAGACACGTCAGTGAGTGTGTGACTTGCTAGCAGAACAATTCAGAGTGTGCTCTTACAGTAGGGCTACTTCAACCACTCCCCATTCTAGAGTAGAAATGGGAGAGTATATCGATGGACTTCATCACAGGCCTACCCAAGGTCCAAGGTAAGGACTATATCTATGTAATGGTCAACAGATTGACCAAGGTTTCTCACTTATATGTCATACCGACAGAGTACAGCGCAGTTCAGGTAGCCAAGTTATTCTTCAAGGAGGTCTTTAGACTTCATGGGTTGTCGAGGAACATCGTCGGTGACAGGGAGAGTCGGTTCATGGGGACATTCTAGAGAGAGTTATTTCAGTTGGTGGGGACAGAGCTGACACCCAGCACTAGCTATAACCCTCAGACAGATGGGCAGACCGATATTGTCAACAAATGGGTTGAAGGATATTTAAGGAACTATGTAGGTGGACAACAGAGAACATGGGTTAAGTGGCTACATCTAGGAGAGCATTGCTACAACACCACTTTCCACATGTCCACTGGTATGACACCCTTCCAAGCATTATACATATATGATGCTCCCACTTTGGTAGACTTGGTTTTTGGGGAGAGCAGAGCTCCCAAGGCCAAGGATTGGATCATAGAGAGTCAGGATATTCTCAAGTTGTTGAAAGAGAACCTGCAAATGACACAAAACCAACAGAAGATGAGTGCGGACAGGCATAGGATATAGCGCAGCTTTGAGGTTGGGGATTTGGTTTTCTTGAGACTCCAACCTTACAGACAGTCATCTCTGAAGAAGAGTGGGGCCGAGAAGCTCAAGCCCATATTTTATGGTCCTTACAGGATCATACGCTGAGTAGGCAAGGTTGCTTATGAGTTAGAGCTTCCAGAGGGGAGCAAGATTCATAACGTTTTCCACGTATCTTGCCTCAAAAAGGTAGTGGGACAATTCATTAGCACATCAAAAGAGCTTCCCCCATTAGATGAGGAGGGACAGTTGGAGCTGGTTCCGAAGGAGGTGTTGGAGTTCTGGGAGCGAAAACTAAGGAGTAGGGTCATCAAAGAGTGTTTGATCAGATGGAGAGGACTTCCAGTAGAGGACGCTACTTGGGAGAGCGAGCAGGTGTTGCGACACCCTGGACTAGTATTGCTTGAGGACAAGCAATTTCGGGAAGGGAGGATTGTAATGTCCCTTTCCAAATAAGAGCTCCAGAGAGGAGGCTTAATGGTCTAAACCGCCCTGTTAGACTATAGCCAGGGCTAGAAAAGGGTTAAACAGGGTTACTAAAGGTCACTCCAATCACAAGTGTTATATTCGGAAAGTGACATTGAACTAAAAAGGGTTAAAAGCGCTTTTAAGTCATTGTGAGCTAAAAATAGAAGTCAACAGTGAATTAGGGTTTCAGCAATGATTTATGGTTTTCGAAGTCAACGTGAATTAGGGTTTCGGCAGGGATTTAGGGTTTTGGAAAGCTATAAAGGAAGGGTCAGCGACCTAATTTAGCATTATGCAGATTATGAGTTGTCATTGAGGAGAAGAGGTGCATCTCAGGAGAGATAGTTCAGTGGATTTCAAGAGGAAGACACCAGTTGGATGATTTCAATGTTGAGAGATACACCCTAGTCACCGGGAAGATCATTTAGGTCTTCCATCATTCTTCAGCAGCAGTTACATAGTGTTCAGCAGCAAGGGCGCATTCATCTAGAGTGAGGGCGCAGCTTCTGAGAGGGTTTTTAGTCGACTTATCCCTTCTGGGGAGAATTCCGAGATTTCCCTCCGACCCATTTGAGAGGAAGGCAAGGCACATCTTTTTCCTACTTCCTCATTAGATTTCGATGGAGGAATCAACTAGGGCACATTTTCCAGACTTGGACCTGTGACATATTTGACGGATACATTTGGGGTTCCAGAGCAAGCATCAAGCCATATTCAGGAAAACCCTTCCGACCCATTTCCCAGAAGACCAAGGCGGTCATTTTGAGACACATCTCATCCTATTCCGATGGTGGAATCACTAGGATGCATATTTCCAGAGAAAGAGGGTGCATTCACCCAGGAGGATCCATCTGGGGTCCAAACTCACCAGTAGAAGGGTCCAACAGTTACCGGTACTGAGGACTAGAGTAGGGTGCATCATTTGGGACAGTTTCCAGGCCATTCCAAGAAGTATAGCTCCCAGGAAGAACTTTCCAAACTTCCAGCAGTTACCGTCAGAGCTGCCATAGTCCCAGTGCATCCATTGATTCCATAGTTCTCCCATATTCCGGGTATTATCTTTTAGTTGCTTATTTGTATTCTGACTAAGATCCCTTGTCTGTTGATCTAGTCGAGTATTGTCAGTTTATTCAGCCGCATTCATCCATTTTGTAATCCACAGAGATATCATAATACAAACTTTGCAGTCCTTTGTCGCATTTATTATTTGTATGATTATTTATATGCTATAAATGATTAACCCTACACACACTTTAGCAACATTTCCTAGACTAGCCAAGTCAGGAACATTACACGCCCAGTTCTTTACTAAACTTGATCTTCGTTCTGGCTACCAACAAATCCATATGAAAGAAGTAGACATTCCTAAGACTGCATTTAGAACTCATGAGGGCCACTATGAGTTTTTGGCCATGCCCTTTGGCTTATGTAATGCTCCCTCCACTTTCCAAAGCCTCATGAATCATGTCTTTCATCCTTTTCTCCATCATTTTGTCTTAGTTTTCTTTGATGATATCCTCATCTATAGTAAAACCTAGACAACCCATCTTGCTTTTGGTGCCTCGGAAGTCGAGTACTTGGGTCATCTTGTTGGCAAGGCCGGCATCAGGGTGGATCCTAAAAAGATTGAAGCTATGCAAGATTGGCCTCACCCAAAGACTCTCAAGAGCTTGCGTGGATTTCTAGGTTTAACAGGTTATTATCGAAAGTTTGTTAAGAATTATGGAAAGATTACGGCACCTCTCAACAAATCCATATGAAAGAAGTAGGCATTCCTAAGACTGCATTTAGAACTCATGAGGGCCACTATGAGTTTTTGGCCATGCCCTTTGGCTTATGTAATGCTCCCTCCACTTTCCAAAGCCTCATGAATCATGTCTTTCATCCTTTTCTCCATCATTTTGTCTTAGTTTTCTTTGATGATATCCTCTTCTATAGTAAAACCTAGACAACCCATCTTGCTTTTGGTGCCTCGGAAGTCGAGTACTTGGGTCATCTTGTTGGCAAGGTCGGCATCAGGGTGGATCCTAAAAAGATTGAAGCTATGCAAGATTGGCCTCACCCAAAGACTCTCAAGAGCTTGCGTGGATTTCTGGGTTTAACAGGTTATTATCGAAAGTTTGTTAAGAATTATGGAAAGATTACGGCACCTCTCACTGCACTCCTTAAAAATAATTCTTTCACTTGGACTCCAACATCTGCTCAGGATTTTCGAACCTTGAAGATGGCCATGTGAACCACTCTAGTCCTGGCCCTTCCTGATTTCACAAAGACCTTTGTCCTAGAATGTAATGCTTCCAGGAAAGGAATTGGTTTTGTCCTTATGCAAGAGGGTCAGCCTTTGGCCTTTACCAACAAACAACTGTCTGAGCATTATTTAGAAAAATCAATCTATGAAAAGGATATGTTGGCTATTCTGCATGTCATGGATCTTTGGCGCCCTTATCTATTAGGGAAACACTTCTAAATTAAGACAAATCATCAAAGCCTCAAGTATTTTCTAGAACACTTCCTTTCCTCCCTGGAGCAACAAAAATGGGTGACTAAGCTCTTTGGATATAATTATGAGATCATTTACAAGAAAGGCAAAGACAATGTGGTTGTTGATGCACTTTCCATAAAATATGAAGATGAAGGGTCCCTTTTCTCTCTCTCCTTCATTGTAGCAGATTGGCTCCAAGTTGTTCGCTAGGAATGGCTACACGATCCCAAAAGTTCGCATCTGATACAACAATTGTAGTCCAATTCTCCAGTTTCCCCAAGGTACTCTTGGCTCAATGATGAGCTTCGATACAAAGGTCGTTTGTATTTAAGTATACAGTCAAAACTATTAGAAAAACAGGACAGCGGAGCAATAAAATAAAACAAATGCGGAAAACAAAACATAGAATATACACAATACAAGAGAGACACAGATTTACGTGGTTCACCCAGTGTGGGCTACGTCCACCAGAGAAATTGCCAGGTCCTTCCTTTATTATTATCCAACAAATGAAGGGATACAACCTACAACAAAACCCACTGTAACTTCATCTTCTTTCTCTCACAATCTCCTCTCTCAAAATACAATATTCACCATAACCATAGTCGTCATACATTTCCCTCATAAAAGAGGGTTGCCTTCTAGGGCAAAAAACCCTAACATAATCTTTACCATTAGATCTGTGACCTTATAATGAACGGCCCAGATTTACAATGAAATTACAATGTACATTTACAAGGCAATTTTTCCTTTGGGGGCTTCGCCCCTGAACCCCCGCTAGGGGCTCGCTTTCCCCCAGACCCCTCAGACCCCGCAGAGGGGGTACCCCCCCTCTGCACTCCCCCACGTGGAAGAGTGTACATACTTCTGGGGTGTAAATACTTCATGGGGTATAAACACGCCTGAAAACAAGGACCTCTGAATCAGGAAGATAATCAGGCTCCACAACCAACAATCTCCCACTTGGAGACTGATCTCAACAACTCCACCGCTGTTGTATATGATGGACTATGAACCTTCTTGGACCTGGAAAATTTCTCATCTTCATCTTCATTCTTG
>ML778149.1:225527-266749 GCA_009831015.1 Picea engelmannii
TAGCCGCGTTGGCTGGGGCCGTGGATGTTTCCCCGTAGGGGTTTTACCACGTGAAAACATCGGTGTGTTGATCTTTGATCTGGTTATGTGAGTGGTTACTGAAGGTGTTCGTCCTCTGTTGGAATACCTATGTTGTCGAACAAGCATAACAACAAGCAAGCATGCAACAACATAATATCAACAATACACAGAGGATAATCACCGCCATGAAATTGAATCAAAGCTTTCCTATTAATTCAATATCTGTACATGGGGATTCTTCACAATTTCTCTGCTCTTCTTGCTCCTGTTCTCAATGCTTGATAACAATCCAGGATGAATACAATGTACAAGGAGGGTGCCTATATTCCGTTTTCCCTCTCGAAAGCAAAACTGTCTAATCTACAGTTAATTTCTATCTAACAGCATTAAAACCATTAAATGCCTTCCTATTTACATTATAATACAAGTGCGCTTCATTACATTAGCTCATTAATGCTTGGCGCAGCCAATCTCAAGGTAAAATTCAAAAAGAAGTCTGTTGGCTTGTCCAGCTGTCTTTTCCCTGCTCCACGCGCTGGCTCGCTTGATGAGGTGTGGATGCTCCTGCATCAGTTTTACTGGAAACTTGCTTGAAGAGCTTGCTTGAGGACTTTCACAGGGGGCACCTGTTGCTGGGAATTTTGGGCTCGGGGGCCAGGAAACCATAAGGAATCCTGGAGCTAGGGAGCTAGATAGGATGTTCCTAGATGGCTAGGAGGTTAGTCAGTTTTGGGCAGAGCTTCAGTTTGGACAGAGTTGGAGCTTGGACAGAGTTGGAGAATAGCATCAGTTTGAGGTATTTTCATTATTATGTTGTGTTTATTATCGTTGTGTTGTTCATGTTCATTATTTATATATTGTTCATAACAACTATGTTGAATATGTGGTTTATTATCATGCTGCTCATAAATTTTAATTATGTTGAACATGGTTTATATGCTAAATAATGAATGGTTTTATACTGATTAGTGAATTGTAAAGGAGTTAGGATAACATTTCTCTATTTAAACTTATGTTTTATAAGGCTCTGTTGGAGAGGCTTTACATATGGTATCAAAGCTCGGTTTCAAAACTGAAACCTGGGCTTGACCACCCACAACACTGGAATTTTGTCTTTTTCATGTGCAATCGAATTTGGGTTCAATTTGGGTTGAAAATATTTATTTATCATGTCTAGAGTCTGGACTATGGACACACTAAAGGCCTGCATCTCTCTGATCTGGAGAACCAGCAAGAACTCTGTTTACAATTTGGATGAACATCGCATATAACATTAGAATGCTTGCAGAACCCCACAAGCGAGCACTCACATGAAACCAGAATAAAGAAAATAGATGGTAGTGGTATTTATCAAATATGAAAAGATACACCGAAGACAACAGGTAGGACAAAGTCCCCAACAGTAATGTTGAGTTTGACACGTATCGCAGAATCTTCTCGATTGTCCCCATTCATGTCCATGTTGCCATTTTCATTGGAAGTTGAAAGCAATGGTGCTTGAAGGAGCCTTTTCAATCCATCAATGATTGCTCTTAGTCCTTCTAACATATCATGTTGTGGTTTTTGATGTAAAGACTCAGCTATAGAGAGACTCTCCTCCAAGTCTCTTCTAACTTCATGTTCGTCAATGTCACTTACTTCTCCCATTGTAGAGTTTGCATCAACCTTCATAGTGGTGATGAATATTTTCCCCCTCATACAATCCAGGATGTTGTATTGAAGGAACATCCACTGAAACCCACAGAGCAGAAGTTTCTCTTAAGACAGTAAGACCATGTCCTAAGTTAGGAACATAGTTATTACAAAATCTTCAGATGCAGTCTTAAGCTTCATATGGAACCACTTTAAAAAAAAAATCAATATTTCAATGACATCTCAAACTCAAAACATAGTATTGCTAAGATTTATTTGTAGAAGACAGTTCAGATGGGTCAAGAAACTCTAAAACTTTTGGAAAAGATATTTGCCCAGGAAGCAAGCTAATCCGTGCACTGGGTAAGCTCATTGGGACAAGCGCATAAGGAACTCCAAGAATTGGTACCACACATCTTAAAGTCAAATATCTCCCAACTTCAAGCCTTTGGCCATAACTAGAACATAAATCCGAACAATGAACTTGCAAAATTTTTGCATTGCCATCGCCAACCCAAGAAACTTTTGGATGTAGAGCAATTTGTGCACTTTCTCTCTCATTCCTTGCTACAAGCATGGAAATTGGTTCTAGGGGTCTTGGGAGTTCCCGATGCCCAATTGTTGTTGTGCAAAACGTACTAACAATCTCTTTTCCAATCCTTTTCCATATAAATTCCAACTGGGTGCAATAAAATGTACTTTAGATTGTCGTTCAGATAAATGGTCATAGTTATTACCGATCAAATGGTTTTCACCCTGTTACAGACTAGACACATCAGGCCCGTAAGTCCTCTATTCTGGTCCCCATGGTGATTGTCCCGTCAGTTTTGTATGGGTAGCGTGGTTATAAATTTCAACTCATTTCTACAAACTTTATAAAACACAGAATTGCCAACCATAATTATGGCTTCAGCATCACCAATAATCCCTACAAGAACAATTCCCATTTTTGAAATGATGGAAGCAGTTCGCATCCCTTATAACTATTTCTCTTCCAACTATTTTAGATATGAATTTGATAGCATTGTGACAATCGCCACATGCACAAAGGTTTTTGACAATTATAAGAGGTGTCTGAAGGGAGCTATTTTTTTTATAAGTAAAATTGCAAAACTGAGCAATTTGTTTTTGTTTATGCCCTCTCACCCCAGATGCGGGGAGTGAGATGGATGTCTTTGGGCATAATGGTAACCCTCTTGGCGTGGATGGCACACAGATTGGTGTCCTCAAAGAGCCCAACCAGATATGCCTTCGTGGCTTCTTGCAATGCGACAACTAGAACCTCAAATCCGTCTTGAAGTCATGTGCGATCTCCCTCACCAGGCACTGAAATGGAAGCTTTCTTATCAGCAGGTCGATACTCTTCTGGTACTTTCGAATCTCATAGAGGGCAATAGTACCGGGCCTGAATCTATGAGGTTTCTTCACTCCACCAGTCGTCGGCGCCGACTTCCTTGCCAGCTGCTTCCTTGACGCTTTCCTGCATTTACTTAGTGTTGCAAGCGAATGCATCGTCGGTTTGAATCCCATTAGGAATGATTATGGGAACCTTTTCGTGGGAATCCACATATATGTGATGGGGTAGCCTTAAAGGTGCATTTACTTTACTTAAAGCATCCCATGTGTGTGCGTGGTAGTAGTATAGGGATAGACGTTGGAACTGATATTACCATTGATCGACAACCTTACGTTCTTGTGTGTTAGTTGTCTTTAAAAAATCCCCTTCATTAATGGGGAGTGGACAGAACAGTGAGAAATGGCAAGGCTTAGCTAGTGATTTTCCCACTTAAAACGATAATTGCACCTATCACCACCGGGCACCAAATAGGACGGTTATCAATGCATATTCAGTTCCATAGGTCTGACAACATATACAAATTAAATATAAAACTCTAAGATAAAAGGCTTGGGGTCGTCTTCTTTGGATTTCCCAAATTTCAATTGATCTATCCTTGAATGCAATACAGATTTACAAAATCTAAACCTCACCTAATAAATTAGTACAAGTCATCCTTGATAAGGCCATCTTGTATACATGTCAACTATCCCATCACTTAGACTAGACCTGTCAAGAAGGACGTTGTCGAGTCATAAGCATTTCCATCGTACCCTCAAATGGGTTAGGTCCCTGTGAAACTTCGTAAAGTTGCGTGTAGCAAAAAAAAAATTGATAGAGAAAGTTGGGGGAGGACCAAACTCGTCTCTAAATTAAATCCTTAATAATTAATTTGGTGCTTCCATTACAAGTTGTCATTCTAAGCCTACGAATAGATTTAGGCATCGGTCTACCTACTCTCTTAAATTATTGACTATTCAACCATTATGCAGTGAAACACATACACTCTATTACTTAACGTGCACTCTACCTATTAGTTAATGTATACTCTAACATGAATATGTACCTATTGACAACCCAAGAAATTTGTCTGATAAAAGCTCAAAGCTATTTATCTTGACCCTTCCTACTACTCCCATTAAGCTTTAGACGACCTTTATCACATCGAATCCTAGCACATGTACATGTACCTCAACAATTCTTATATCTTGAATTCTCTAAGAATATCCATGCTACACCCACCATCGTACTTTAAAATAATAATAAAAAAAAAATAAATGATTTTATTATAACATCATCATATCTTTTACACTCATTTTGTTATTATCTTCACCTCTAACTTTTGGTGGAATAGATTTTAGTTAACTATTTACACAATTTATATGATAATTTAAGCCTGAAGATAACAATGTATAGATACAACCATGAAATAAAGGTAATCTTATATTCATTTCATTTTAATTATTTTTTTTTTTTTAAATTAATTATAAAATATTTCTTATTTTAGAATTGAAAAGCTCATTATATGAGCAAAGCAATGCATGGGTTTTATTGTATTTAGTAAATGAATTGCTAATGTTGTTTGGCACTAATATTGACATATTGTTTAAAAATAAACAATACACACATATTATCCTTAAAAAGGATAAGATGTTTAAAAATAAACAATGCACACATATTTCGTTATAATTTTCTGGAGCGTTATTGTCCATATGTACGTGGACAATTATAAATTTGGAAATTCAATTTTTATTTATTTATTTATTTTCATAGTAAGTTTTTTTTTTAAAGTTATAAAAGCTTAGTGCATCGTTTTCATGGAAATTAGATGAGAAAGACATTTTAAAAGTTTAGAGGAATGGAAAATTATTAAGAGGAATTCAACAATTATAAATAATAAATATAGATAGTAAAGCTAAATTTATTTGTAAAAAAAGATTTTTAAAATTAATAAATGATGAAAAAAAAAATTTAAGAAGAGTAAGGAAAGTTGTGGTATCCATGACCATGATAATATCATATGAAAGTAATATTAAACAATTTTATATTTGAAGTAAATTTTTCTATATAATATATTTATAAATTAATAATAATAATATATATAATATAAATTATATATATGTGTGTGGTGTTTTCACAATAATAAAGAGAAGTAATAATGATGTATAAATATATCAAACAATACTTATATTGTATAAGTTGAGTAAATTAATAAGTGGCTTTAAATTAGGGTAAATGAAATGTGTTATTTATATTCAAATTATAAACTTATAACTTTAGTTGTGGTGTATGGTGTTGTAAGCATGAAAATGAATGTAAGTGTAGTGTTATATAACCTTTATAAGTTTGGTTGTGGAATCGAATTCTTAGAGTGGAGAATGAAGAACTTGATTTGCACATTATAATTAAACTTGTTTTAGTCATTTTAGTTCAACTTGACATGTTTTAAGGTTTGGTGTGGAGTAGTGAAATAAATCTTGCAGGCAAAAAAAATAAAAATAAAAAAATAAAATAAAAATTGACATACGAAACGTGGATGATGTATAGCTTAGAGGTCATCCTCCACTTAATGAGTAAGGGGGAGGTGAGGATTGAACCTAATTTCAAGTGAAATCATAGGCATGCGTATGAATTTGTATAAATGGTAAAGGACACTATGCGAGTGGATGCGAGGGCTTGGTTAGAATCATCTAAAGTAACCAATCTCAACATTCCTAAGAGTGAAGGATATATCATCATTGCAAGAGAGACAATGACAACTTGTGAGGCAAAAAGTGGTGGGCTTCATGGGGAGGTGAACGAATGTTATGGTCTCCATAATATTTATGATTATCAAAAACAACTAATGATGTGTTCTACTCTTAATTATTGTGTATTATATGTCTCGTGTGTGAGAATATCTAGATTAATTTTATGACCTTTCTAGTGAGACTTATTCTCAGTAGAGGGAAGGTCATGTAGCAATTTACCATTGGCCAGTAAAATATTACTTAGTTAATGCAGAAATTGGTGTGGTGTGTTATTGAAGGTTTTGATAGCTTAGGATTGTATCKTATGCACTCGGGTCGCTTTTATACTTAGGAGTGAGTGGGAAAGAGTCTTGAGCCTAGAGAGAGTGTAGTGCGAAGGAGGAAGTTGTGCATTGTACTTAATCATTGCGTAGGTTAGTATGGTGATATTGACAACATAAGACTGTAGTGGGTGCTTATGTTTAGTTCCACATTCTAATGAACATTCAAATGGATATTGTAAGTGAGCCTATGTTGTGAATTTAAAACTTGAGTTAGAATGATAAGTGAAGTATCATGAAAAGGCATTTTATTATGTCATAAGGTGTGGCATGGTATATCAACCGGGTTCTATTAGTCACTATGCACGAGTCTGTTGTACGAGGGGTGAGTTATCTAAATGGGAGGACACACCTTGAAATGCATTAATTGGTCTAGCAACTACTTGTTCACTAACAAGGATTTTTCCCTATGAAGAAACTCCGTTTGAAAATAAATAAGTAAATAAATAAATCTATATGAGGAATGATGAACGCATGCTTCCCATTGTTAAAAACGTATTTCATGGTAGGATAAAGAACTTGAAAGTGCTAGAAATGAACAAGAAAGGAGCTAGTTACCAAAGTTGGTAAGTACTATGTAGGTATAGAGGATATAATTTTGAGACGCAAGAAGTACAATGCTGAGAAGAGAAGACCTCAAGGACAAATGACTAAATATTTTGGAATGAAATCTTGTAGTAAATTTATTATTGATATAAAATGTTCACTAACCCATGTGTCAACACGGTGCTCTTTATGTATAGGCATGTTTGTAATAGTGAATTGATGATAGAAAGCAGGATTTTCCTCGACCGTGATGAAGAGAATCCTATACTAGACAATTAACTTGTTTGAGATATAATTTATACAACTTAAAGAAAAGAGAGATATTGAGGACAATGGAAAAAAAAAAAAAAACTGTGAAGTAACAACATCACATGACCATCAATTAGCAGTACCTTAGTCAATGCTTGTAAGCAAGGAAAATTTTGGTGTGTCAATCTCATGAGTGATGGAATATGTATTGTCAAGCTAGAGTGATGATCAAAGTCGACAAATGCTTGTCTTTAATTATCAATATATCTCAAGCGGAATTGTATGTATGACTTAAGGAAGTTTATATCAAACTCAATATAAGATTCACTTAACTAGAGAACTGATGATGAGCTAACATTCTAGCTAGTGAACAAACAAATAGACTATACTTTATATATGGGGGTCATATATGGAACTTAGGAAGAATAAATCTATAACAAAAGTGTGTCTTATCATTAATTAAATTAAAAGTGACAATAAAATAGAGTCAAGACACGGTAAGGTGCTTACTAAATAGGGGTAATTGTAATAAATATATTAATAGCCTCAACATGTTTTAATCAGTGAAGGTACAATGGGACCAATATAGAATAGGGTTTGCTATCATAGATGACACACATAAGGTGTGTCATAAATTTTTCCTTATATTGAGAATGACCATAACTTCGGGAAGAAATTTTGTTTTGAAGGGTGGGTGTATGTAATGCCACCTTTTGACTTAGATAACGAGAATTACATAAGGCCTAATCACCTTTTATTTTCTATTCACAGTGAAACTATTAATGATACACTTGAACTTTTAAGACGTAGGAACCTTTATGAATATTTAAACATTATTTGAATGGTGATGGATAGGATGTGATCTATTATGTGAATGTAAAATTCTATGAATGTTTAAATGTTATTTGAATGATGATGGATGTGATGCGATCTATTATGTGAATGTAAATTCTATGAATGTTCAAATGTTATTTGAATGATGATGGATATGATGTGATCTACTATGTAAATGAAAAATCTATGAACGAGTAACGTTATTTGAATTATAATGGATATTATGAGATCTATTCTAACTTGAAAACATTGATATTAAAGTTGTTGGTACGTGGATACCGAATTGAGATTATGGTTGTATGCAATTACATGATGATAATGCATAGATATGTATGAGTTTGTGTTATAGACTAATTTGCAAGTCAATGGGCTATGAAATAGCCAAGGGAGAATGGTAATAAGAGTGGATGTCATGACCACCGACCGAAAAACAATATGGTATGAATCTTTGTATGTGAAATTATATTGGTACAAATGCATTGTTATGATATATGGACCAATGCAGGTTTTCAGGTGGTGAGACTGCCCAAAAACTAAATAAACGATGACAAAATTCCCAGCAACACGGTGCAATTGTATATTCCATTGTAGGGTGTGGACCCTAGTCCTATTAGGAGGGGTGGAGGCATTTCCCACCGTGTATCCTCCGAAACCTGGAATCATGGGAGGATGGTGTTAGCTCACGCTCCCCTAGACGTGTGATGATGACTGTCAGTTGCCTGTTGGGGAAGCTTGGTCAAGATAGTGACACTTTCGCTTACAGGTTCTATTTGGAGTTAGGTCAATATAGTTGAGGGTCCAAGAGAGTCTAGCAAAGGAAGGATAGGAATGGAAGATGAAAGTAAGTTAGGGAGGAAGGATGAATAGAAATAGTTGAGAGTGTATGGAGATTTGCCTTATGGTGGAATTTATTGTTTTCCTTCTGAAAAGAAAATGTGTATATATGTATATTCATAATTACTTAACTGAACTACAATTGTCTAAATAAACATTGTTGAGCTAGATTATTGTAATTAAGGGATTTCGCAAACATTTAATTGGTTTATTATTTTTATAAAATGAATAGTCTTGTTGATTGGATTGGATGCATACAAGAATTACTATAGATGTGATAGGTATTGTCATTAGTACATGCATGAGACTTGTATGTGTTAGCTACACATGCATTTCTTGCACATGTACACTAGTATGTATGAGTTTCTTTGGATTACTTACTGATAATGTTGTTTATTGGATATGAATGTGTGAACCATGTGTCATTTCCCTTGTATTATAAATTACTTTAACTTCGGGATGAAGTTTCTTGAAGGGTGGTTGTATGTACCAACCCTAATTAATTATTTATTTATCATGATTAAATATTTGTTTAATAAATATCAGTTTAATAAATATTAGTTTAATAAGTATTAGATTGATAAATATTATTTTAATAAACTATCAAAATAGATTTTATTTCTTTTTATTAATTATGAAGACTTAGTTAATAATACAATTGTATTGGTAGATGGACCCATTTATGGAGGGGGGGATAAGGTGGTTGAGGTTTAATGCGAGGATAAGGTTGTTGGGGGATTAATGAGGGGACTTGAGAGAGGAGGATAAGAGAGGAGGGGAGGACTTGGAAGAGGATCTCATTTTTATTTTGGTTTGAGAATTTTTGGAAGATAGAGGGAGAAGGTGGAGGGAAAAACAGTTTTGGACCGCATCTATATTTCTGGTTTCACTGGCAACTTGCTTGAAGAACTTGCTTGAGGACTTTCACAGGGGGCACCTGTTGCTGGGAATTTTGGGCTCGGGGGCCAGGAAACCATAAGGAATCCTAGATCTAGGGAGTCGGATAAGTTGTTCTTAGCTGGCTAGGAGGTTAGTCAGTTTTGGGTAGAGCTTCAATTTGGACAGAGTTGGAGAATAGCATCAGTTTGAGGTATTTTCATTATTATGTTGTGTTTATTATGGTTGTGTTGTTCATGTTCATTATTTATATATTGTTCATAACAACTATGTTGAATATGTGGTTTATTATCATGATGCTCATAAATTTTAATTCTATTGAACATGGTTTATATGTTGAATAATGAATGGTTTTATATTGATTAGTGAATTGTAAAGGAGTCAGGATGACATTTCTCTATTTAAAATTATGTTTTATAAGGCTTTGTTGCAGAGGCTTTACACCTGCCATGTGTCAATCAACGATTGGACCACCTGTCTGCCATCCATACCTGTCTCTGTCTGTCATATGTCACCATCAGGGACTGACACGTCAACTGTATGATTGCCACATGTCACCCTTTCAGTGGTGACACGTGTCACCTCCTGGTTGGTCCACATCATCTGTACAACCTGCCATTTGTGCCTCTACCACATCAGCACGATAACATCATCATGACATCATTGTTGACTTTTTTACTGTTGACCTGTTGATCTTTTGCCTATTTGAATTTTCAAACAGAACGCGATATCAGGAGAATACAACGTCCATTTGAGCCCGTCCAAGTTGCATTGGGTTCATATCGACGAGGCCTACGCATACTTCCGTTTTGATGCCATTTCGAGAACATTGATTTTTAGGCCTTTCTGAGCTCCATCAAGCTCCTTGATCAGCCACACCTGGAGCTAAAATAGGCGCTAAACCAAGAGTTAAACCAGGAGCTAAATTGGGCGCCACACGTGGAGCTAAAATAGTTGCTAAACTAGGAGATAAACCAGGTGCTAAACTAGGAGCTACACCTGGAGCTAAACTAGGAGCTAAACCAAGAGCTAAACCAAGAACTAAATTAGGCACCACACTTGGATATAAACTAGGCGCTAAACTAGGAGCTAAAGCAATAGCTAAATGAAGACTTATTTTGGGCATTATTTAGGGAGCTATATCTCAGTTTAGGCGCTAAACTAGGCACTAAATCATAAGCAAAATTGGGCGCTAAATAAGGAGCAAAACAAGGCACTAAAAAGAGAGAAAAACTAGGCGCTAAAGAGGGAGAAAAACTTGGCGTTAAAGAGGGAGATAAATCCGGTGCCCAGGTGAACACGTCGTTTAACGTCGGGTTTTGCACCATCCCATCAGCCCAATTCATGCCCTCAAATGCATTAGAATCCGGCGCTAATGGCCTATTTTGTTGTAGTGATAGGAATTTGGGACACTCGGGATCCTTTTTTGGAACTATTGTGGCTTTCCATGGCGCAAAGGTCCTATGATAAGTTGGATCCCAAGTGATATTAATATTATTTGTCTAGTTGAAACCTGAGAGCATGAAGAGTCTAAGGTCCCTAACATAGAAGGATTTGTCTTGTGGCCGACATGGAACAAAAAGTCCCACCGTAGAGGGATAGGAGTCATAGCTTGTTATATTAGAAATAACATTTCTCCTCACATTCAACTTCATAAGATCGACCCTCTCAATCAATACATTTGGATAGAAATTTCATACACCAATGCTAAGAAGATGTATATCGAAATTTGCTATTTTACACCTATTAATTCTACTTTTTATAAGAAAAACAATCTAGATAGCAATTGTCCCTATAATTATTTAGAACAAGATATTTATAGTTTGAAAAATGAAGGTAACATCCTCTTGCTAGGAGACTTTAATGCTAGGACTACAACTGACCAAGCTACTCTTTTAAGCAATGATTCCAACCATAATCATTTATGGCTAGATGAGGACCTTGATTTATCTAATAGCTACAAAAGAAGCTCTAAAGACCTAATTGAGAATTTGTTTGGTACTGAGTTGGTTAAGCTCTGCAACTCTCAAGACTTAATAATTTGCAATGGAGTAATGGAGTGGCCAAAATCCAACCAGATGACTTGTATTCATGGGCTAGGTAGTAGTGTCATAGATTATGTGATATTTGATATCCCCATTTCCAACCAAATAGTAACTTTTTACCTTTTAAATGACCATGAACCCAACTCTAATCATAGACCTTTAATCTTAACTCTAAACTTTGCCATGCACATGTTGCCATTGAAGATAATTCTGATAATCAAAGGCAACTGCGCTTTGAAAAAAGTAAAGTTGACCTTTTATTAAAGGATTTAAACAATGCATTACATCTCCTAAATTATAAGGACAACATTGAAGACCTTTATCATAATTTTACAACTATCGTTTCCACTTATATTAACAAGTTCTCTTTCGAGGTGTCTTGTAACAAGAATAATAGAACAACCAACCTTCGGTATGATAAAATATGTAAATTTGTCAAGAAATCAATTAGGGATGCTTCTAATGAGTCCTTAAAACTTGATGAGATAAATATAGACAAATCCCTAATTAAAAGGAAAAAAAGGTACCATATCATTAAAAGGAAAGAGAAGCTTTCACAATTATCTAAGTTGGATCCTAAGAAGTTCTAGAGGCAAATTCTAATCTACAATACTAAAGAAAACAATATGATTCCTTAAAGGACTAGAATTTCTACCTTAAAATTATTTACGAGTTCCCTAATGCCATGGACAACATTCTGATTGTCCCTACAAAGGACAAAGTTTTTTCTTTGGATGACAAAGAGTTCAGGGTTAAGTTGCTTGCAAATGAGAAAGCTAAGGACATTGAGAACTACCAAGCTGGAATTTTTAAAATCGAAAGGCCTATCCTCATCCCTCACATACACAAGCTCTTCAATTTAGCAGTCAAACAAGGCTTCCTTAAACCCTGGACGCAAAGCCTCATTGTTCATGTTTTTTAAAATGGGGATAGAAACATTCCCTCTAATTATAGGACCATTATGATTAGCCTGATTTTAGCCAAGCTTTATGGAATTATTTTGGAAAAGAAGATTATCCTTTGGCTAGAAAGTCAGTAAAAGAGCTAAAGGCCAGGCTAGGTTAGGAGATATCATTCAATCGTGGACCATCTTGTTACATTTAAGATCATTGCAAATGAGTTCCGCAATACTAAAACTAATATTTTTTGTTGACTTTAGAAAATATTTTGACACAGTGCCCATGAAAACCTTTGGAATAGGTTGGAAGAGATAAAAGTGTCTTTCCAGTTGAGGGTTGTTGCAATAAGGATGTATGAGAACGTTATTGCCAAGTTTCAGAACACCAAGGGCTGGTCGAAAGAGATTAATTGCAATATTTGAGTCAAGCAAGGTTGTCCCTTGTCCCATACCCTTTTTGGCATATACATTAAAAAGTTAAAAGATTGTTGGAAGAAGCACGTTGTGTTGGCTCTACTCTCACTGGTATAGTCATCAATCTTCTTCTTTATGTCAATGATATCATTCTTATGGCGAGGAGTCCCCATGATCTTGAAACCAACTAAGAATCCTCAAGGAGTTTTGCTCCAATATGAGTATGACTGTTAATACCAACAAGACTAAGGTCATGATCATTAAATCCAATAAGATCACTTATGATACCTTTGTATATGACAATAACAACTTGGAGGCAGTAACTTCATACAACTTGGAATTAATATTCACCACAAGTTCAACTGGAATTATAGCATTGAGAAAAGGATTATTGGGAGATGGAAAACTTATTATGGGCTTGAAAACGATTGTAAATCAACCGATCTTTGGATATGGGATAAGAAGAAACTCCTCTTTGAGACTCTTGTTACGCGCGTTATTCTTTATGGAAGTGAAGTATGGGGATGTAGTATCTCTCGTGAATCCTAGAGAAAGATAGAGAAAATACAAAAGAAATTTATAACCTATAATCTCAAAATTAAAGGAAATACGCCATATCTTATCCTCCTCTTATAGGCAAGCTTTTCCCCCATTGAGAGCACGGCTATGACTAGATACATAATGTATAAGAACAAATTAAACAACATGGAAGGAAAGAGGCTTCCTAAAATTGCTTCAAATTCCAGTCATAACTACCATCGACTTACGCGAGGATGGCATAAGTATGCCCAGTCTTGACTAAGCTATTGGGGAATAATGGAAGACATCATTTTGCAGAATAAGGATATTATTAAAAATATCATTAAATCAAAATTTAAGGAGAAAATGTGGTGGGATAAAGAGTTAGAGGAAAAAATAAAATTAAGGTATTATAAGGATGTAATCAACCCTAATCTAGAAGGTCAAAATTATCTTTCTGTTTTGACAAGTGTAAAGAAAAAAATAAGCATTGCTAAGATAAAAACAAATTCTCAGGGGCTCCATAGTGAAACTGGGGTTGGTCAATTCCTAAAACGCCATGGGATGAAAGAGTGTGTCACGTTTGTGACACTGAGAAGGTTGAAGATGAAAAACACTTTCTCTTATATTGTCTAGCCTATACCAAGATTAGATCTGAATTTCAAAATATTTGTCATAATACCAACCTTCCTAACCTTTTAACTCAACAACTGTGTGGTGATCTTGGAAAACTTCTCTTAATGTTTTTCGAGCACATAAACACAATTCTAAAGAATTGCAAGTAATCCTTTACCCTCTTAAGGTCCGATAAACCAATTTGGTCTTAGTGGACATTAATCATCGTCATCATCATCATCATCATCATCATCATCATATATATATATATATATATATTCTTTGAATTAATAACAATCACCTATGTGTATATATTGGTTTGAATTTATTCTGTTTGGATTTGATCACCAAAACAATGTATTAAGGAGATCGTAATATATTATAAAATGTATTAATATATTAAAAAGTCTATTAACATTTATTAATATATTAATATATTTCAATTTTTTAATATTAATATATTAAACCAACATAGATCTATCTTAACATGAGATCTATATATAATTACTTTTCTAATATATTTAAAATGAAATATTTTATAATTAACATATTATAAAATATATTGATATATTTAAAAAATTTATTGGTTTGAATTTGTTTTGTTTGGATTTGCCCTAGCTTCAATTAATAAATCCTCAAAATTGGTTACGCTCTACAGCCCAGTACGGGAGAGATGTCTATGTAACATAACACATTAAAATAATAATAAAAATAAAAATAAACTAATAAAAATTTATGTGGACTCCATTATACATCACCGTATGTATGTATATATATGGAGATCGTAATATATGGAGTTAACAATAATTACTTTAGTTTGATATGTAACTTTTTTTAATATATTTAAAAAATGAAATATTTTAATATATATTAACATATTATATAACTTTTTTTAATATATTTAAAAAATGAAATATTTTAATATATATTAACATATTTATACATCACCCTGTATGTGTATATATACGGAGGTCGTAATATATGGAGTTAGTAATAATTACTTTAGTTTGATATATAATGATTTTTTAAATATATTTAAAAAAATAAATATTTTAATATATATTAATGTATTTTATAATATTAATATTTTAATATATTAAAAAATATATATTGGTTTGAATTTGTTTAAGACAATGTAGTGGTTACTAGGTCTTAATATATTAAAAAATCTATTAATATTTATTAATATATTTTATAATATTAATTTTTTTTAATATTTTAATATTAATGTATTAAATCAACATAGATTCATCTTAACCTAGGATCTATCAAGGGTTGAGATGGATCAAATCTCTCCAAGTGCAAACCTTTAATCTTTCTTCAAGTTTTACACTTTAAAAAAAGTTTTCACCTGGAGAGATTTGATCCATCTCAACCCTTGATAGATCCGAAGTTAAGATGGATCTATGTTGATTTAATACATTAATATTAAAATATTATAAATATATATATTATAAAATATATTAATAAATATTAATAGATTTTTTAATATATTAGGACCTAGTAACCACTACATTGTCTTAAGCAAATTCAAACCACAATATATTTTTTAATATATTAAAATATTAATATTATAAAATACATTAATATATATTAAAATATTTATTTTTTAAAATATATTTAAAAAATCATTATATATCAAACTAAAGTAATTATTACTAACTCCATATATTACACCTCCGTATATATACACATACAAGGTGATGTATAAATATGTTAATATATATTAAAATATTTCATTTTAAATATATTAAAAAAGTAATTATATATAGATCTTGTGTTAAGATGGATCTATGTTGGTTTAATACATTAATATTAAAAAATTAAAATATATTAATAAATGTTAATAGACTTTTTAATATATTAATACATTTTATAATATATTGTGACCTCCTTAATACATTGTTTTGGTGATCAAATCCAAACAGAATAAATTCAAACCAATAATCTCTCCAGGTGCAAACCTTTAATCTTTCCTCAAGTTTTGCACTTTAAAAAAGGTTTTCACCTGGAGAGATTTGATCCCTCTATGCCCTTGATAGATCCGAGGTTAAGATGAATCTATGCTGACATATAATTACTTTTTTAATATATTTCAAAAATGAAATATTTTATAATATGAATATATTATAAAATATATTAAAAAAAATATTGGTTTGAATTTGTTTTGTTTCTATTTGCCCTAACTTCAATTAATAAATCCCCACCACTGATAATTGAAGTGACAATATGTTAAAAATATATATTGATATATTTTATAATATTAATATTTTTAATACTATAATATTAATGTATTAAATCACCATAGATCCATGTTATATGTAATACACATAACATGTATTACATATAACATATGTAATACATGTAATACATATATGTTATACGTAATACAAGTTAAATGTATTACATGTTATATGTGATATATGTATTACATGTTACATGTTATATACAATATAACATATATGATATGTGATATATTATATATCCATCTTAATTCAAGATCTATCAAGTCTATTTAACTTTTCTATTTAAGATGGACCTTCTTTATTTTTCCAGTAGAAAATTTCATTATATATCATATCCATCTTAATTCAAGATCTATCAAGTCTATTTAACTTTTCTACTTAAGATGGACCTTCTTTGTTTTTCCAGTAGAAAATTTCTCAATATATATCATATATATGGTGTTCTAAAAAAAGAGTACCAGAGTTCCAAAATACAATGCCACCTAGTGGCCTTCACCAACAAAATAACACCACCACATCAGGATGAGGTGTATACACAGATCCAAAAATACAGTCCAGACTTCCTCCTTATGACGGTCCAAGAAACGCAGGCTAAGTGCAATATGTCTGGCAGAAGAACATACAGATATCAGATATAGAAAAATGGAGAGTGGTCTACTCCCCTATCACAAGCAAACTCATATATAAAGGCAGAGTGTAAGTGGGGGGCCCTCCTGGCCATCCTGTCATTATTAGAAGTGAATCCTACCTTCCGGGACCAAGAGTGCTTTCTTCGAGAGTGAGTCAGCATCTCCATTCTCTTCCTTATAAATGTGCTCAAACTTTAGATCTTTGAACAAAGGGATGAGAGACCTTATATTGTCCATCCAGCCAGTAAGAGAAGTAACAAAGAGATTGCACTTATAGTTTAGCTAGTCCACCACAATTTTGGAATCCCCAAGAACCTGAAGTTGTTCAATGTCCAGTCTATAGGCTAGAGTTAAAGTAGCCCAAGCACCAAGGAGTTCAGCCCTAGTATTCGATCCCATCCCACAATTGAAATTCCACCTATAGGAAATGTTCTCCCCAATGTTAATAAGACCTCTAGCTCCACTCATAGAACCATTATTTTGAGCAGCACCATCGAACCAACATATATTTGGCAAAAATATATCAGGAGGTTTCCTTATCCTTTTAGGAATGTGAGTACTAAGGATCTGCGCACTTGGACCTTCCATCAAGCCACAGATCTGAGTTAAAGCTCCTGGGCAGAAGGTATAGTAGATTCGAAGATGTCCTTATTCCTAAGCAGCCATATAATCCAGCACGTCATTGCATGTAGACTACAAAGTGCCTTTTCCTTCTTCTGTCGATTTCCAAAACAAAGTAACAATGTATTACCTCCCCAAATTGTGGTGAATTTATACTCAATAGCCAAGAAAATCCATATTTGTAGCATGAAAGGACAACTAACAAAGATATGAAAGATCGACTCCTCCTCCCTGTAGCACAATGAACAGACACTCGGGCCTTCCCAACCTCTTTTCCTCAAATTATCCCAATAGAGAATTTTATTCTCCAGAGCCAGCCACATAAACAATTTGATTTTAAGAGCAATATCCCAAGTCCAAAAGGTCCTTCTCCAGCCTGTGACTGTGTTTGGCCAATATTCCCAAGCTAGAGCATTATAAACATTTTTGACTGTCAAGACCCCAGAATGATCACCCCCTGTCCAGATGAGAAAATCATCAATGGGTTGTAACTGAATTCCCAAGAGAATGAGTTCCTTACAGTAGGTTAACCATTCGACCACTAGATAACCGATGAGCTCTAACTCCTCACTAGATTTCCATTGGTTTGCTATGAAACCCAGAGAGGTCTGCGCAGAGGCTTGATATAAAAAAGTGATGTTACATGCCTTTAGCGCCCCTCGAAGCTCGAGAGATAACATGGAAGAATTATCAAGTCCTATAATTTTATCCAACCCAATTAAAATGGAGGTGTCATTTCCAAGTTTCCAACTGATCCAACAAGTAATAATAGGAAACGACCTCATTAAGTTTTTCCAGATTTGCAAAGCACCAGGTTGGATGGGCGATGTTGATCTAAGCCAAGTTGCCACCGAGTAATACAGGAGGTATTCATCCTTAATCACTTTTTGCCAGATACTTTCCTTAAACAACGCATGCCACAAATAATTTGCTGCCAAGGCATGATTAAAAAGAAAGAGATTCCTAAAACCCCATCCACTAAGGTGTTTGGGTTTTGCCAAAGTCTCCCAGCTACAGAGATGGATTCTCTGTGTCTTACCACCTCCCGTCCACAAAAAATAAAAAATAAGCTTGTGGATCTTGGAGAGCACTGGGACTGGTACCGCTGCCAATGCCATCCAGTATACATACTGTGTTTCTAGTACCGATTTAACTAAGATGTAATGGAAACCAAGAGTCAACCAACAATTGCACAACTGGTTAATCCACTTTTCAAATTTTATTAAAAGCTACCTCTGGTCTTCGAAATAACTCTTTTCAAATTTTAAAGATATCCTAGATATCAAAAACCCATAGACATATCCTCAAAGTTAAAATCAAACAACCTTCTAAACAATTCCAACATGTCTTCTTGGATCCCATTATAGTGGAATGTTGATTCTTGGGGTCTAATTTTTAAACCCGATGCACAACAAAACATTTCCAGTAAAGATTTGATCACCTGCCATTCCTCCAAGGAGGCTTTAGACATAATTAACACATCGTCAACAAAAATAAGATGAAGAACTTTGATAATCCTAGAAACTTTTACACCAGTTAATTTTCCTTCCACGTGTCCCTTTTTTAAAAGAAGACTTGTACTTTCCATGACAAGAATAAAGAGTAGGGGCGAGAGCGGACATCCTTGACGTAACCCATGCTTGCTTGTGAAGAAAGAAGATGCCTCCCCATTGATCAATGCCGTGAAAGAGGAGCTAACCACACAACTCATAATCCATTGAATAGAGTGAACATTGAAACCAGTTTGAACTAAAACCAGATGAAGGAAATCCCAATTTACACAGTCATAAGCTTTTCTTAGATCCAGTTTAAGAATCAATGCTTTTTGTTTCCTGGCTTTGATACTATGAAAACATTCTTGAGCTATACCAATGGCATCCAGTATTTGCCTGCCTTTTAAGAAACCAAGTTGTTCACTTGACAGTTCCCTCGATAAAACAAGTTTGATCCTATTTGCAATTACCTTTGAAATCAATTTATAACATAAATTGCAAAGAGCAATTGGTCTAAAATCCCCAAAGGTCCATGGTTTATCCTCCTTTGGAATTAGCGCCAAGAAAGTCGTATTTAGAGAGAATTTAACCCTCCCTCTAATCCCGGTGTCTTCCACTAGATCCAGTAAGTCATCCCCTACAACATCAATTAATATAAAACTCAATCGTCCAACCGTCCGAGTCTGGACTCTTATCAATTGAAAAGAGTTTTAAAACATCCCAGATTTCCTGTTTGGTAACCGGTCTATCAATTTGACAGGAATCCTCGGCATTTACAAAGCACAGAAAGTGTCGAGCAAGTGCCATTTGCTCCACAAATGAAATGTCGAAATCCTTTGAAAATAAATTCTTAAAATACTTGTTTGCCCCCACCTTTAGAGCTTCTTGGCCTCTGTGTTTCTGTCCCAATTCATCCCAGATCTCCCAAATATGCTTTTGATTCCTCTTCGCACTAGCAAATTTATGGAAAAACTTAGTATTCCGGTCACCACTTTTAAGCCAAATTGCTCAACTCTTTTGCCTCCAATGTTCTTCATCAATGAGTAACAACTGGTTACATTCAGACTCCAATGTCTTTAGATTGCTATCGTTGTAAGGAGGACACCCAGATCTTGGTAATGCGGCTAAAATATCCCTGATATCCCCCTCCAGAGTTATAAGTCTTCTTTATTGATCAACCCTTTTTTGTTTTGCCCACGACTTTATCCTAGCCTTTAAAACTTTCAACTTCCACAAAAACCTGTGTTGTACATCTGATTCCGTTAAAAAGTCTGGGTCCTTCCAAATAAGCTTAACAATGGACGCAAAATCTTCCTCTTTCAACCAGGTAGGATTAAATTTAAAAGGAAAGGCCATAGGAAAAGGTTGAAGATTGAATTGCGCTATCATCGACGCGTGATCCAAAACAAAAGGAATGTCCACCCAAGACTGGAACCTGCCCATCTCACTAAGAAGATTTTCTTAAACAAGAATACGATCCAACCGCTTTGAAATCATATCCAAACCACTTCTACCATTCCTCAAGGTAGGTGTCAACACGTTCAGAACCAAGTCTATCAGGTGATGTTCCAGCATCAGAGCTTTGAAATAGTCTGTCGGTTTGTCCAAATGTGTTGTCGTGCCCCAAACTTCATCAACGCCAATAGTAAAATTAAGGTCTCATGCAAGAATCAAGTTTTTAGTATCTAGTAGACCCCCCAAGGCCACCCAGTCCCAAAAAGTCTTCCTCTCAACACAGAGCCCATATACATTTAAGATACAAATTTCATGTTTATTTACAAGAGAGATTCCTTTTAGATTAATGCCCCCACCACAAAGGAAAGGAACCAGAGAGAAATTTTCCAGATTCCAAGCAGCCAAAAGCCCACCCGAATTCCCTACAGAGTTGGCCGCACAAATATCCCAATTTGGAATGAATTTAACCATAAAGAGTCAAGCCTTTTCCTCATCAACAAGAGTCTCTTGTAACATAATCACATCTGGTTTTACTTTCCTAAATACTCTACGCATGGAGGCTTGTTTTAGGGTCCCCCCCACCCCTCGAATATTAAGGGTTAAAAGGATCATGACTTGGCACGGGCAAGGGCCTTCATGCCTCTAAGCGGCCCGGAGTCTGTAGCAGTTGTAGAAAAATCGATAGGTGTATTCACCGAGAGTGTAGCCCGCTTTCGGGCACTTCTCGTCTTGATCGGGAAGGTCTCCAGTCCCAATCCTTTAGACCAAGCATAACTAGAACCTGCCTCCCCACCACAGAGTTATGAAAGGTTTACCAAATCTGTAGAACCTAGTAAAGATAAAATATGACTGCCTTGGTGTATCGTAAGAGACATAGTAGCATCAACCTCCCGAATAAGGGGAATTAGTGATTACAACGTCTCCCCAAGTGAACATTCACTAGGGTCATCTTCTCGATAGTTGGAGAGTAGAACAGGCTCGGTTCCCCCCGAAGCTTCCCCCACCCGTGATACCTTGAGAGAGGCATGTGGAATAGAAACAGAGGCCTCCACCTCCAATAAAGTATCCGGAGCCTGTACACACACTCTAGGTTCCGACCAAGTGGTGTGGTCCCTTACCGAGCCAAGGATAGGTTTGACAACCACTGAGTCCGAAATAGGGTCCGCCAAAGGAGCAGATCCCCACCCATAGGACGTAGGATCTTGTGAAGACACAGTAACCCTCAAGGCGGTCTGTGTAGGGTCTAAAGAAATATTACAAGGCTCAGATCCTGACAGTAATGAATTATCCAAGGTGGTAAGAGAGTTAAAAAAACTGGGGAAGTGTGTTTTTAACTTACCTATAAAGGTGTTTGAGCGAGAGCCATTCAGAGAGTTCGAGGAGGCAGGACAAGGTACCTCGCGAGCAATTGAATTGAACTCTGGTGAATCATTCCTCTGCATTTCTGCAGACGAGAGTTGTCCGACTCTTCCTCTTTTGCAAAACCCTAACAAGAGCATCTTAGGTGTCCCGTCCTTCGACAAAGGGTACAATGGAAAGGTATACCCATGTAGTCAAGTTTTTGAGTAAAATATTGGTCCCTCCACTGAATGTCCAAGGTTTCTAATAAACCAGAGTGGATGTCCACCTCTACCAACACCCTTGCAAGCTTACGATCCGACGCACACAACAAACTTTCATCCACAGCTATAAAACGTCCCAGAGCGTTCCCAATGGCAGCAAGCGCTTTCTTATTCCACAGATTTAAAGGTAGCCCGGGGAGCAAAACCCAAAAGTGTTGAAGCTGAAAATATTCTTGCGCAGGGTCGAAAGAGATCCTCCATCTCTTGAGCATCAAACTACCAATGTCAAATGACCAAATCCTACTAAGAATCTTCTCAACCTCTTCCGACGTATGAAACCTGAAACCAAGCCAGCCTCGCGGGAGAAAAAACACGTTCGGTGTATATCCTCGTATAGGCACCCAGTTCACCTTCACTCAAGTATGTAACAGGGTGATACAATGCGAACAATAGGAATACCTACTGACAATGGTCGTAAAAGCCAGGTTCGCCGCTTCCTCCAGTCCTAAATAATCACCTAAAACCATTTTCTGACGGGCCCGATTTGGTAACCGCGACCTCTTTGTAGTTTGTCGGGTAGGTAAAAACTTACGTCCAGGCTGTAACTCCACACCACCACCCTGGTTCCTATTCACACCCGTCGAACCAACAAACCCCGGAGGAAAATGACCAGACCGCTCATTACCCAGACACTTGCGGTGTGTTTTGCTCGTTGAAGGGAAATGAGAAGTATTAGGGGTAAATTTCGAAGTTGTAATGGTGGGTTGTAGAGAAGTAAAAGGAGTGTCAGACACATTAAAGAGCCCAACTTGCTCCTAAGCTACCTTGTCAATCACACTCATCAGTGCGTTGACAACAACGTCCATCATGGAGAGAGATGGCTCGAGAAATAGGTTGCCACCTGACTACCACTGAGGGCAGCGCAGGGTTGCGGACCGTGAAAAATACACTCTCCCTAAGAGACAATTAAGTGAACAATAAATACTAAGTATAACGCCAAAAAACCCAAAAAGACGCACAATTGAGCCCCCATCAACCGCAAACGTAGAGACATCACTCTATCCCAGGTGGAGCACACTAAAACTAAGGCTCTCCAATGGAGATCCACCACCACGTCCCCCCAAAATGGCACCAGGGTGTTGAAAAAACAACAAATTTAGGGACTAATCCTCCGCTAAAAAAGAAAAACCTGGCTTAAATAAAAGATTCTCCCATATCAAACGAAGGTGCAGACCAGACCCCTCAACACTACAGAAAAAAAAAGCTAAACCAGTCTATAAACTGACACTCCCCCAAAAGTGGGGTGACTCCCTCCAAGTCCCAACCTGTAATACCTCCCCGCCATTAGAGGCCAACGTCAAATAGTTGCAGGTGTTTGAAAAAAGTTTCCCCCAAAACCCGCACAAAATAACAGGCACAAAATAACTAACTTAAGATGGACCTATAATGATGATAATTATGTTTGATAATAGTTTTATATTGTATTAAAACTCCACCCAATACCGAAAATACGGATCCCGACTTTGCTTAACGCTATAAAGCACGGCTACTTAGGGCAATTCGAGAGTATGAATTTGTTTTGCGTGTATTTCCCGCTCGATTTTTTTTAAGAAAAATTCAACCTAAAAGAATTTGGCAACCTATCCTCTTTTAGTAGTTCAGGGAGCGGGAATTGGGTTTGTTTAGACTAAACTTCTGGTCATCTCTTTCAATAGCCATTATATTCTGAGCGCAGGATCTCCATTTGAAGAGGAAAGAGGAAAGGCTTGCTTGAGTTGTAAGCAGTATACACAGAACATATGTCATCGATCAGTTTCTGTAACTGTGCCCATTTCTCGATAAATATCTCTGCAAGCCCACCTCCTGAAGTGCTCCTCATGGGTACAAATGAGGACGACCCATCATTCTTATGTCACTCGCAGAGCCCCCCAACCCTTGAGGACTTGAAAGGTTCTGCGGAGCTCCCAGTACAGAACAAGGAGTCTGCTGATTACACAATGCCCAAGCAGAATGAAGATGCCCAAACGGGAGCGGATGACTGTAATATTGAGAAAACAGGTAATGATATCTCAAATCCAGTTTCTGAGCTCATGAATGAATATATGTTGGTGGATGATTTTATATTCAGTGATAAGTCTTTGGTAGGTAGATTCACCCTCATGAACCCATCTCTCGAGGAGCTCTTACAATGGTCTGGAAAACAATGGAAACCCAAACTTAGCACCATTTGGATGTTTAAAATAATGGCCGAGGGGTTTTTCAAGATCGAGTTCTTTTCTGAGGATGATTGCGAGTTTGTCTTGGAAAATGGCCCCTGGTTCATGGGACTGGCAGGATTGGCCCTCAGGCGATGGTCACCTGATTTTGACCCCAAAAGCCCCGGTCAATTAAAAACCCCAATATGGATGAGACTTCTGAACCTCCCTCTAGAGTTTGGGGGTGAAGGGGCACTGATCAATATCTGCTCTGTGATTGGCAAGGTTTTCAAAATATCAGAGCCTCTCAAGAAAGGGTTGAATGGGTCTTTGACACGCAGAGTCTGTGTTGAGGTCGATCTCAGTAAAGAATTAAAATCTGCAATCATTCTCAAGGCGGGCAACTATTCTCACAAACAACAATTGGATTATGAGGGAATACCTTTCAGGTGCAAGGTATGCCATAGCAGAGAACACCTAGAGGGATCATGTCCTAAAGGTTCCAGGAAGAACATGAGGAATAAGAATGGACTCATAAGCACCACTTCGCAGAATATGAATATATCATAAGCAGAAGATCCAGGGAAGTTGAGGAATCGAGGTTGCCTTGTGATAATGCGAAGCGGATTTTTGAGAATTAGTGTCAATAATTGATGTTTTCAGGGATACAGTACTCTTAGAGTTCCGCAAGTTTTGTCAGAACCAAAAAGTTGAATTAAAAAAGCTAGATGGTACTTTTGATGAACATTAATGACAACCTGAAGAGCAGTTAAGATTTGTTATTATTAATATCATGAGATACCCCAAGAAAGCTCACCTGTTGTATAAAAGGCTCCCCTCTCCATTTGCTTTATCTCTTTTCCTTTGCGTTCTCTAACTGTCTTGTTCTCTCTCAATAGGGATATCCTGGATCCTCATCAATAATGATTGGGATTATATTGTCTATAATGGTGCCTTCAGCCTTTTTGGTTAAGACAACTTCCCTATGTTTTGGACTTGCAGACAATGTATTGGAATGTTTTCAAAAGTTGAAATTATATGTATTTATATTTCTAAGAAAATATGTTGCAGAGGCATAATAATCCTTGTTCTTTTGAAATATTCAGAAGATCTGAATATGACAGGTACCCTTTTGATCTTTTTGGTTGCTTTTCAAATGTGTAATGCTATTTCCAAAGAAATTTATTGCAGAGGCATGATAGTCCTCCGAGCTTTTCTAGTATCCGAGAGAACTCATTGTGATAGATGTTCTTTTGATCTTTTTGGTTGTTTCTCTTTGAGTCCTTTATTACGACATCTACGGTCATGTGTTCAAGGTTTCTGTTGTCTCCATAGGTGAACACATTAAAGAATCAATGTAGTTGTGGTTGATTTCTCTCTGTGTATGCCTTTTTTTTCATTTTTACAATGTTTGAATAGAGTTAATTTTGGCTAGTTGCAACATCCGGTGAAGTAAAGTTGTGGTGTTGGTGCTGATGTTTAGATTACTGCAAACTCGAGTTCAAGGATATCTTTACATATGACAGCAAACTAATTTTAGCATGTAACTGATTCTATCGACAGAATGTAAAGGATTCCTGAACATTGGCAGCAAGTAATTAGTTGCTGAATGTAATTGATTGAAAGTAACTACTCTTTTATCTAACTGATGTACACAAATTTTCAGTCTGAAAATAAAGGCCATGAGAAACTAAGCCTTTTTTGCTGGGCAAGTATAAGTTGTGTGACTCTCCTTTCTTTCTCCATTTCTGTTTTTTTCTCTTTGACCTGTTAGTGTATGAGCACAACTGCAATTTTTATGCTTTACAAAGCAGTTTATCATGGTATCAAAACCAAATTGGCTCCTCGAGGGATGATTTTAATTATCGTTGAGAGAATTGTGTTTTCTTGGTCTGTGCAAGAACAAGTCAGGTGCAACAGAGGTCCAAGTTGAGACTTGTTTACCACAGAAGTTATTTTGATGGCTACTATGGACGAGAGGAGTATTCGGTGTAGTTGATGATGCTGATTCAAAGCCACTTACTTTTACTGCTAGCAAGGATGAAGTTCAATAGTGAAAAAAGGAGGATAAAGCATTGTCTAGATTTTCTAATCATAGTTTAATGGATACCATTAATCAGAAGACCAACAAAGGGATGTGGGACTATTTAGCCCAATGATATGAGATGAACACAAGCTTAGAGGTAATGTAGCTCATACAAAAATTTCAGAGATGAAGTATGTCGAGGGAAATGGTTTTTAGGGATCATATAATTTCATCTAAGACTTGTTTTCCCAGTTAACTATTGCAGAGGCTGAGTATAGGGTCCCAAAACCCCAACAAATTTTGATTTTATTGAAATCACTGTGGTAATCTGTTATGCTTTGAAAACAAAATTGTTGAACAAAGAAAATCTGAATGTTATTGATGAATGATGTGCTGCGCTCTTTAATTGACTTATTTGTAATAGTATATGCAGATGACATACTAATATTCAATAATTCTTGGCAAAAGCACCTCTCACATGTGACGTAGATATTAGAGATATTAAAGAAGAATCAATTGGTTGCAAATTTGAAGAAATGTGAGTTCAGAAAGACATCCTTGATATATTTTGGACACATGATCAATGGATGAGATCCAAGGGTGGATCCATAAAAGATTGCAACCATCACCCAATGACATGTTCCCACCATCTTGATAGAGGTTAGGATTTTTATGGGAGCAACAAAATATTTGAGAAAGTTTATTGCAAACTTTTCAACAGTAACAATGCCATTGCACGTCCCGCAGGGGTGTAGACCGATTGGCAAGTGCCGTGTAAATGGAAGGAACTATGTAAAATGAGGTCTCAAGGTCGATTCTCACCCCGATTTACTCGGAGGGCGTGCTTGCGGGCTGTGCGTTTCTCCCTAGGGGTTATAAGGCAGCCGGCAGGATTCGACCCCGTGTCACGCGAGTACGATATTGCCGTTGTTACCGATTCCCCTAGTATAAAAAAAAACAATGCCATTGCACGTCATGATCACCAAAGGAAAGAGATTTCATTGGGGTAAGTTGCAACAATGAGCATTTGAAGATATGAAGAAGAAGATCAATGATGCTCTGGTCTTAGCCATGCCCAATTTGCAGTGACCATTTAAGTTAGAGACAAATGTCAGTGGGTATGCATTAGGGGTAATGCTCATGCAAGGAGGAAGATCGATGTGTTACCATTCAAAATTGTTTCATGGAGTTGTACTTGACTACCCCATGTATGATAAGGATCTTTTTTCTACTACACAAGTGGTGAAGAAGTGGAAGCAATATCTCTTGGGAAAAGAGACCATCATACACATTGATCATCAACCCCTTCAATACCTACAAATCCAAAGAAAGATGCAATAGGTGAGGCATTACAATTGGTTGGGATTCTTGCAATAATTCCACCTATTTATCGAGTACAAGAAATGATCCACGAACAAGTTAGCAAACATGCTCTCCCATCCACAACTGAACAAGATTGTGGCAGTTGGTGTGATATTGTAGCTTGAGCCCTTTACTCATGATCTTTTGAGTGATGACTATGGGGGAGATGAAGATTTAGAGGAGTATACAAGCAACTGAACGAGAGATCAGTCACTACCATGGAAGGAAATGAGTATCATGTCCAATATGTGTTGCTATATAAGTTGGACAAGTTTTCCATACCACAAGACATAAGGATTCAATTGATGAGAGAAGCTCACACTTCCAAAATTGTTGCACATTTTGGTGTGACGAAGATAGTGGTAAATTTGCAACATGTGCAATGACCAAAGATGTAGGGGAAAGTGGTGAAATTTGTTAGAGGTTGTGTTCTTTGTAGCACCAATAAGCCAAGCAACTGAAATCTTGGGCTATGCATGTCATGTCACTGCTAGTACCAAGCAAGCATTGGGAGAGCATCTCCATGGACTTTGTTGGAGGTTTTCTCATGTCTCATAAAGGCCATGACAACTTGTTTTCCATGGTAGATCGCTTCAATAAGATGTTTGTGCTCATTTCATGATCTCTAGATGAGAGGCAACTGAATTGTTCTTCAACCATGTTTGGGTACATTTTGGATTGCTAAACTCCATCATATCCGATTAAGATAGAAAATTCTTGGGGAGATTCTGGACAATGCTTTGGGAGAGAATGGATATGAAGTTGTGGTGTTCCGTTGCATTCCACCCCAAAACTGATGGACAGATAGAGGTTGTCAATTGGACAATGGTACAATTATTGAGAGGTTACTATAGCAAACATCCAAGACATGGGACAAGTAGTTAGTTTACATTTAACACTCCTACAAAAGAGCACTCCATTCTTCCACCAACAAATCTCCTTTTGATACCTATTTTGATTACTTACCTCCTTCACCATTTGAGATGGTGTATGGACAATAGAAGGATGAAGCAAAGCTGAAAGGAGATGAAAACAAGGCTAGCACATTCATGGACAAGATTATACATATAGATCTAAAGGTACATGAGTAGCTTGAGAAGAACCAACAACAACATAAAACTCAACAGGACTAGCATAGAGAGGATCATGAGTTTCATGTTGGAGACAAGGTGTGGCTTTACCTCCATAAGGATCAATTTCAAGGAGCAATGATGAAACTCAAGCCCCTCCATTGAGTAGGTGAGTGATAATGCCTTTAGATTGAGAATTCCTCCTTATATGTAGATTAGTTCAGTGGTGAATGTGGAGTACTGGAAGTTGTTCGAACCCTCCATGCTGGATGAAGAAGAGGACCATTGGGTTATTGACTTTGTATCACATTCTCTAGAAGAATTTAAGGAATATATAATTCTACAACGTAAGGAACGAGTTATTCATGGAGGATGACAATAAATTTGGTAGATTGGTCTCGAAGGATAGACTCCAAGGAAGGAAAAATGGTATGAGAGGAATTAGATTGTAAGCAAGTTCCCTTACCTATCCTTGGAAGCTTTTGGGGACTAAAGGCCTCTCAATGGGGAGGTGTGATTTGAATAAGATCTACAGAAAGACAATTGGATATCAACATAGGCTTTGTGATGATAGTCACAGACAAGGTTCAAAGCTGCAAAAGAGGGGGGAGATCGACTTGTTGGTGTGAAGGGCCCCATGCCATCATGATCGATGTCCACCCTTGCATTAATATCATATCATAATGCTAGCATGAGAAGTGTAAAGTTGCAAGGAAAAGTGTGTGTGTGTGTGTGTGTCATGTATTTAAAAAATAAAATCTTGGACTTCTCTTCAAATGTAATAAAGAGAAAAGACAAGAGAGGAACAATGAGCTTGGGGAAGTTAAAAGGTTGGGGATGCCTGACCATCTAGCTATACTCTCATTGAGCCATCCTCCTATATACCAATTCTCTACAAATGAAGAGGGGTTCTTTGGTGGAGAGTGAAGGAAATGCTACTTTCCATGTGAAGCATGAAGATGAATTAGAGAGCATGTAACTTGCAGATTGCTAAATAATAAGAGAGCCTGACCGAAGCCAATTGAATGTTAGTTTTCCTGTTTGGGTTTCTAGGGTAAATACAACGTTAATCGGTGTGTGAATTGCTTGATGTGCTATGCTAATTTATGTTTATGAGTTGCTAGTTGTTGCTCTATATTGAAATTGTTGTTTGAGTTATTTTAATGGTGTGAGAATTCATTTCATGTCATTGCTTTGTGTTTTACTTCATAGATTCATTCATCGTAGTATTTAAAAAGTACCAACAACTCTCTATCCTCCACTGTTGGTTTTATTTATGAAACTAGAGATTTGTGAACACCATTATTTGGCTATTGCAATGTTGTATGGAGTTTCTGAATCCGATTTTATTGTGAATTTGACTATTGGAAGCAAGGAAAAATGTCATTTGTGGTTTTCCATGGTTTCCATGAGCTACCTATTGAGTTTTAGAGGTTTATCTAGCTGGTTGTAGCTTATTGAGAGCCAATATATAACCCAACAATCACAAGGAAGCCATTCCACAATTGCAAGGACCAATGCTTAGTGCCTACATGTTGTACAATTGTTTTCTTGCTTGCTAATAGGTTGTACATGGTTGTATAGGTCGTTCGCACCTTGTCTTGGCCACCTGGGCATTTGTGTAATGCTTGGACATTCTTTAAGTGGGAAATTGTGCTATGAGATGTCAAGTGTGACCCAAAACCAATGAATCACTCCTACGATCCATGTGTTGGCTATGTGTGCGAGGTAATTCCTTTGGTTCATAATCTATTTTGGATTTAGTGGATTGTCTTATTCATATGTTCTATGCATCCATCTCAAATGTCATTTGTGTTAATTAATAGCCATTCCATATGTTGAAGTAAAGGCCATTCATACTATGTGTTACATAATTTTCATATTGCATATGCATACATGAATGCTATTTAAGTGGAATGGAGTTGAATATAAACATATAGGAGCATTGCCTTATGTTGCAAGCTTGAGTTGAATCCTAGGTTCATATAACTGATAAGAGCAAGGGAATGTTCACTGAGTTTTGGTTGTTGCGTTCAAGCCTTGCACAACAAGACAATTTGAGAACAAGTTCACAAAGAATTTAATATTACATTTAGTTTCATAGTCTTAAAAATATTTATAGGAATTGAAGAATTGTAGAAATTTCTTAAGGATATGTGTTGACGAAACACACTAGCTATAAGCCTATCGTTTTATGGATCACATTGTGATAACCTAAAATAAAGGCAAGGTTGTGAACTTGGTTAAGGTATCAAAACATGTATCAACTAGCACTATTGCTTAAAAAATTGTTGTAGACACTACTAGAAAGAATAAGACCCTAAGGATGCTAAAGTAGGAGCTGGGCTTCTAAATTAAAAGGGCCCCATATGTGCACATGGTCTTCTTGAAGGGTCAAGAAGAACCAAGCCTTGATTATTACACAATGTTAAAGGAATTTGTTTTCAAGGAAACCTCACATGATTCTCACCCTCTTCTTTGAAATATCTGGATGAAGGGCAACTCAACTACTATCCGTAATAGTGGCAGATAGCCCCGAGAGATTCAACTAGATTTGAACTTGTGACCTATGGCCTCCTCACTGATAGCATGCCTTGGGTGGATGGTTCAATTGATTAAGCTAATCCTTAAATCTAAGGAATATATGCTGATGTATTCTTTAATGAGTTACCAAGACTTCCTCTTAGGAGGTAGGTAAACTTATCTATAGAATTAATGTTATCAATCAAGCTAGTATCCAAAGAACAATATAACTTGAGTACACCAAAGCTATTGGAACTACAAAAGCTAAATACATGAATTGTTGGGTAAGGGCAACATCAGGGCCACTGAATCACCATAAGGTGCATGCATATTCTTTGTGAATAAGAAGAATGTCATACTCATAGTATGCATTGACAATAGGAAACTAAACAAAGCAACTATCAAGAACATATATTTATTACTAAGGACATATGACCTACTTAATCATATGAGAGGATATAATGTGTTCTCGAAGATAAGTTTGAGGTATAGATATTATTAGATTTGAAGTAAAGATGAAGACATCTACAAGATTTAGAATCTGATATGAACACTATAAGTTTGTAGTGATACCATTTGGTTTTACTAATGCACTTGCAACATTTATATGCTAGATGAACAACGCTTTTTGTAACTAAAAGCTAGTATAACATTTAAGTCACCTAGTCTCAAAAAAAAGTAAGTGCAATTGGTCCTTAGCAGATTGCAACAATCTTGGAGTAGATTAATCTTCAAAATGTTTCAGATATGAGATATTCCATGGGTCTAGTTGGCTATCATATAATATTTGAAGAAGTATTTTTTAAGATTTCTTATCCTATCACTCAACTACACAAGAAGGAGAAGAAATTATAGGATGATCATAGTTGGATCGTGATTTAAGTTTAGTGCATGGTGGAATGATATTCTCAATTCTAAATGGACCAATTAAAAACCTAATCAAATTTCTAAATCAGTTAAAACTTTAACTTCTTATATTTCTAAAACTGTAGTCTAACTGTTCTACGTTTTCACCATTTTCTGACAATATTTTCTGTTTAATTTTACCCGAAATCTAGTGAAATTTTGTTGAATCTGCAGTTTTGAGTGGTAATTCTGTATAATCGGAGTGCTCCAAGAATTTTTCAGCAGTTGTATCCATTTTTAGGTTCAAAAATACAATTTAAACAATTAAAAATTATGATTTCATACAGATTTATTAATCTGATTCCGACGAAAAAAGCCAAACATGTAAAACAATTAAACAATGCCCATTGCTAAATTCCCACAACTCACAAAAAAAAATTACACAAATAGACAAATAAATCTAAAGGTAACGTTAATCATATTTACATATACAAAAGTTTTCTAATAAAGCCTTACACCTTGTTGTTGTCGGGGCATCCTTGCACAACAAAATTTGCAAAACAAAATTTATGGTTCCGATTGCTTTTCAAAAGCTCCCTAAATCCATATTCTAGGTGGAACCAGGAAGAAAACGATGATTTCCCCGGGAATCGCAATCCATCGGCCTGGAAGGGGTTGCGTTTTTTAAATCTGTACACTTTCAATTAAATGCGCTTTGCTTTTGCACAAATTTGCAAACCGCCCTATATATATGATCTATTTAATTTTGTGACCAAGCGAGCGAATTGAAGAAATGGGCATTGGCAGAGAAATCGAAATCGGTGACAGAACCTTAATTATACACGACCATGAGGACCTAGCCGATTCCATAGCGGGCTCCTGGACGTGGGATTGCTCTCTGGTTCTGGCTCAATGGTTACCCATGCCCTCATGGCCGCCTGACTCCTTCACGGGCAAGAGGGTCGTAGAACTGGGCGCCGGTACCGGCATTCCGGGCCTCACCGCCGCGGCCCTGGGCGCCTCCGTGGTTTTGACAGACATCCCGGAGCTTCTCCCCGGCCTACAGAGGAACGTGGACGAAAATGACCTCCAGCAACAAGCCACGGTGAAGTCCTTGATGTGGGGGGATGATTGCTCGCCTCTTTCACCACCAGTGGACTTTTTATTGATGTCCGATCTGTTCTACGATGTCAAAGCCATGCCCGCCCTCTGCAAAACTCTGAACGAGCTCGCCGATGGTCGAACCCAGATTCTGCTGGCTTACGAGCTCCGTCACGGGACCACTGAATGCTTCAAGGCTCTTCTCGAGGCGGGCTTCAGGTGGACCAAGGTCCCACAGGAGGAGCTTCATCCCCAATGGCAGAGCGAGGATATTGGTATTTTCAGAGTCTTTAAACAAATTTGAGGGCTTTTATGCTTTTGGGTTTTAACAGGAGAACAGGTGGATCGTTTTGTTTTCTTCTGTTTCAAAATTTGGATTGGTTTTAGTTTGAATTAATGAAATTTTCATAATTTCAGCTGGTTAAACACAGCAGCAGAGTTGGGCTCTTTTCCTTGTGCATATGAATGGGTTTGAGTATTGACCATGTTGAAGATGTAAGAAATTGCAAAGTCATTTTTATTATAACTTTTGTGCTGTGTTTCGTAAGCTTTTTCAGAGTGTTTGCTTTGGAATTGTGGACGGAATGTTTAGCTATTCAGATACCCTCCCTGGATATTTAAAAATATTACTTTTAACTACTCATCATAATATGGATTATTCCCCGTACTTTTAACTAGTATATATTCATCTAAAACTGAGATCAACGAACACCCTTACTTTTAACTAGTTATATCCATCTCAGGTCATCCATGAACAACTGAGAGGAAAAAAAACTTTATAATGTAAACATCTGTATTTTTGCAGTCTCATATACTATACCAAGGTTTGCATCTTGCTTTTTTATTAATCCATTGTGTAAAATGGAACTTTTTTATCCCAGAAAAAAACTTATATTCCCGTAAACGAAAATATACATTGAGAGGACCTTTTGGAGGTCTGTCTATATCGTGTCAGGAAAAACTTATCATAACAACATTTGGTCCGGAAGCAGATACAAAAATCAGTTCATATCCTAAAATTGGATGATTACAGCCTCCAAGGCTTGGTCATCCAAAAATTCTGTGATCTGGAGTGTACCGATCTGAAGTCTTAAGGCTTCTTTTGATAATCGATCAGCAAGACTGTCCAGTTCCCTGTAAATGTGTTTTGCTTCAAACCATTCTAGTTTTGCTTTTTCATTCTTGATTTCATCAATGATAGCTTCAAGGTGTGGGGCTGCCACTTCCAATTTCCCATTTATCCAGTCTATGACCATTCTTGAATCGCCAAATACCTGCAATTTCTTAATGTTATAGAAATTTGTAACATGAAATTTGTGATTTGTAACATGAAAATTTGTGCTGCGAATACCGCCTTCGAATTTGTACCTCTTCCAGTACAAATTTGCGTACCTTATATGATAGAAATGATGTTGATTTGCGTAAAGCACAGCACTGGCTCCAACCATGGCTGGTTGGCCTTGACTCGCCCCGTCAAAGAAGCCCCAAGGTACATCAGCGAGCAAAGGAGGCATGATGGGGATCCTTGGTACATCAGCGAACAAAGGAGGCATGATGGGGATCCTTTGTTTTTTAGGCTTCGGATTTAACTTAAAGTGTTTGACCGATGATTCAACAACCCCGGCTACCACTTCTGCCGGAACTATCTTATCCTGAAAAATAGCGCAATTCCGTGCCTACCAAACAGTGTGAACCAAGCATGCAGGGAGAGACGGGTAGGCCTTGACAGATTTGTCATTGGCCCATTCCTGTACACATTCGAACAAAGTTGCTCTGTTCCAGCTGGAAATTTGGGGTTTGAAAGATTGTATAGCTAGGGACCAGACTTGCCGTGCAAAGGCACAACCGATAAAAATATGGAAGATGGTTTCTTCTGCCTGTTTACACAGCGCACACCAACTAGGACCAATCCATCCTTGCTTAATTCCAACTTCCCATGTGAGGAGTTTATTCGAAATAGCTAACCATAGTGCAAGCTTTTGTTTTAGGGGGGCCTGGATTTTCCATATATAGCCCCACCACCATTCTTCCTGAATATTGTTTGAGGCCTTGATTTCCGATTGATAACCCAACTTTGCCGTGAAGACCCCCGACGTCTAGTTTTTGGACCAGATTAATCGGTCCTCGGAAACGTCATTCAACCTGGTCATGGTAGAAACCAATAAGCCAATATATGTTTTCCATTGTAGTGCCTCAGGATCATTCAAACCAATTGCTCGGGAGGACCGCCAACTCCTGAAACCCCAATTTGGGGCATCACGGATATATGCGTATGCTAGAAAGAAGATACTTGCTTGATGCAAAGAGACTAATAGATTGTTTGAGAGCCTGTATTCATTACCTGCCCCGACCCATGGGTCCAATCAAATCCTTATGTTTTTTCCATCTACAATTTTCCATGCTATCCATTTGCCTATGATGGGAAAAGCCTCAGATAGAGTCTTCCAAACTATAGACGCCTTTGGAATCGTCTTCCTGGGGCATCTGATCCATTCTATCACTGATTTTCCTTCGAAATATTTCCCTTTTATTGCCTTTCCCCAAAGGGATTGATTATTCAACAAACACCAAAGACTTTGGCTGCCAGGGATCGTGTAAATAATAGGAGATTTTTAAGTCCCCAACCACCCAAACTCTTTGGCCTAGCAATAGTGGACCACTTCACCAAAGGGACACCATCTGATGTTCAACTTCCTGACCATAGAAACCTGAAGCATAATTTTCTGATCTTAGTCAAAATACTCTTTGGAATGGAAACGATCGAAGTCCAATATACATGTATTGCTTCCAAAGCCGACTTGATTAATATCAGACGTCCGCCTCTAGAAAGCAATCTATTTGCGCAAACAGATAATCTCACTTCGATCTTTTTTATTATCCAATTCCAATCCACTACTCGTTATAAATTTGGTTTCAAGTGAAAACCCAGATATTTAAATCCCTCCTCCATATCCATTACATGGAAAGAGCGTCCCTGCCAAGTAGTTCTTAACTGATGTGGAAAGGTTTTTCATGGATATCAGAATTTTTCCCACATTAATGCTCATTCCGGTCACTAGTTCAAACCTTTCTATGATACGTTTCAACGCCAAAATGTATGGATTCAAACCAAATATGAAAACAAGGATATCGTCAACAAATAAGAGATGTGTAATGCAAACTTGGTTGGATGTTTTGATACCTTTGATATCACCTATTGCGACACCTCTATGGATCATTTTACTTAAAGTTTCTGCCACAAGGAGCAATAGAAGAGGGGATAGGGGTCATCCATGTCGAAGGCCATGGGAAGCTCTGAAGAAAGGACTGCCATTAATCAACACAACAAAATTAACAGTAGTAATACACGCCATTATCCAATTGACAACCTTTGTATCCATCCCCAGCTGTAAAAGACACAACCTCAAAAAAGTCCAGCTGACGCGATCATGTGCCTTTGACAGATCAATCTTCAAGGCGATGGCTGGAGTTTTTTGAATCCTTATCGAGTGGAGAGTCTCTTGTGCCAGAGAAACAACGTCATGTATCTGTCGATTTTGAAGGAAACCAAACTGTTCTTCTGAAATGATATTGCTGAAAATAGGATTCAATCTGATAGCAATAATTTTAGTGATCAACTTGTAAATTAGATGGCGGCATGAGATGGGTCTGTAGTCATTAAAGGACGTTGACTTCTGTTTCTTAGGAATCAAACAGATGAACGTTGAGTTGATTGTCCCACGCATGCAACTTTTGGTCTGGGATTCCCTCACCACCTTCAAAATGTCAGATTTCAACAAGTCCTAGGACCCTACATAAAACTCCATCGTAAACCCGTCCGGCCCAGGACTTTTTCCTTTCTGCATGGAAGACAGAGCGCTTAAGATCTTTGATTCGGATACCTCTTAAGTCAGTACTTCGTTCATTTCTTGTGTAATCGTCCCGGGAAAAGGTTTAGTGTATCCCGAGTTTCCAAAATTGGATGACCTTGTGGTTATGTGAATAAACTTTTGAAATGTTGGACGCCTGCATTTGCCTTGTCTTCGAAGGATCTCGCCAAGTTACCATCACCATCCGCAATTTCCCAAATTGTGTTGCTGTTTTTTCTGAAATTTGCAAACCGGTGGAAATATTTTGTGTTTACGTCACCTTCTTGTATCCAACTTTTTTGTCGTCATAATTCTTCCTTCCACGCCAGTAGCTCTCGCTTTTGGATTTCCAGAGACCTCAACTATTCCAGAATCTCCATTGTAAAAACCCCTGACACATTGGATGAGAAAATGACATCAATCTTTGATTCAATATCTTTCATGGCTGTTTCTTGTTTCTCTCTCAATTTTTTTTCCCATGGTTTAATTTTTTCTTTTAAGAGTCTCAGATTGTCAGAGAATTGTTTTAGATAAGAGGTATTCCGGTCATCGCTCAGGTGGATTCAATTGTCTTCGATCAACTTTTGAAAATCCGGTTCCAACAACCACGATTTGTTGAATTCGAATGGCGTGGGAGGAGAGGAAAATTGGTCGTCAATTTTAAGTAGGATTGGGTTGTGATCTGAAATACTTCCCGCTTCCACCCAAGATTTGATGATTCTTAGAGACGACCAAATATTCTCCGAGACCAGAAAACGGTCAAGCCGTTTCGAAACAACGGATGCGTTGGATCGCATGTTTCGCCAAGTGGGAGTAGGTTTGACGGGGACAATGTCCACTAGGCTATTAGCATCAATTAAGTGCTTGAAGAAAGCTTCTAATGGGTTCGAGCGGGGGTTTAACCCCCAAACTTCAGACAAGGCGACAGTGAAATTGAGGTCCCCGCCCAGGATAGTATGGTTCTTGGCGAGAATGCCAGAGTCACACATATTATCCCAAAAAGCTTTCCTATCGTCATATGGACTGTAAACATTAAGGAAATGCCATGTCTCTCCAAACATTTTAATATCTAAATCAACCAAGATGGCTCTGGGGAAGGAGGAGGAAGAAACTACAGAGAAAGAAGGGCTCCAAGCCATGATCAATCCCCCCCGAAAGACCATCCACATCTACAAAAATGGAAGACCATCCTTTTAAGAGTGAACTTAGAATTGACTGATCATTTTGACAGGAAGTCATAGTTTCCTGCAACATAATTATATCTGGGTTTGTGCGTCGCATGAGCCTTTTGAGGGCTAGTCTCTTTGGGGTGCCCCCAAAACCCTGTAGATTTAAGGATAGCAGAATCATCTGGAGACCTCCGGGGGGCAACCTTCGATCTAAGAACCCCAGAAATGGTATTTTGTCGACCTAGTCTTATATCCTCCTTTGCTTTAGACTGAGCTTTCTAGATATTTGGTTTTCGGCCAGCATGTAAAGTCTGTGGTTGGTCCAGGTCCAAACCCCCTCAGCTGGTCCCCTGGGGAGAGGATTTTATCCTGGACCTCAGATTGTATTTCTTCCTACCTTCCCTAGGGATTTTGGAGGGAGATGAACAAATGCTAAGGGATTGAGGGGAACGCTCAGACACTAAATCTGAATAGGTGACTAAGGATCCAGCGAAAGGTTTTTTGGGAGCCTCAGTTAGAGGGTTAACCAGGTCAATAGTAGTCGGGGATGAAACAAGAAGAGGGTCGGTCGGAAAAGTTTCATTCGCAGAAGTCTTCCTAGGAGGGGATAATTCAAATATAACATCGATTTGTGCAGAATTTGTAACACCTTGTTTCCCCCAGCTTGTAAATATAACTGGACTGGCCAAGAACTATGGCGAACTCATAAATGTGAATATGTGATGTAAATGGACCTTGAGGAAAAGGTCAATGAATGTGAATAACATTTTGAATTTATTGCAGGACTGCTGAGAGGGGATGTGCAGAAAAAGAGATTATGATGGCGGTGGAAGGCACCTGAAAAGGTGGCATTAACTTCCACCGAGAATTAATATCGTATTTGGACTCCACTGGCCCGGATAACTAAAAGCGGCTCGCTGGCCCTGAATTAAATGCCTCGCAGGCTGGTAGGTAGATGGTTTAATGAGGGATGGGAGGTGAACCTCACATCCGTAGAGCCGTCAGGCTTGATCAGCGCGAGGGTAATCGCGCCACACGCAACCTCGCAAGAGGATAAGGCGTGGGGTAGAAGCGATTGCAGGGGCAGACGCGAGGGGAGAACTCTGGCAATATGCAGAGTGAGTGATAGCAAAGAGGAAGGATTGCAACCTTCGCTCCTGGTCACTGGCAAACGGAGACGCAGTCTCACAACATTGTGGTCTCAGCTCGGGGGTGGCTAGTGGTAAATCCGTTGGGAGTCGCTAAGCCTACAGTCGGGTGGAAACGAGCACCCCTCTCAGCAGTTGCTTGACCCTGGTGTTGTCTCTGATAAGTGTTTTGCCTCTGACATCTTGATATATATATATATGTGTGTGTGTGCTTATTCTGATAATTATGCTCACAAGTTGTGAAACTGTGAATGATTTCATTATAAGAATGACTGTATGGTGTTTTGATCAGTACTAGTAGTTGTATATTTATATGGAAAGACTACGTATGATTTATGTCTTCATGAATTCGTTATTTGCGTGCGTACTGATCAAATTCAGACTTCACGTCAGGATGTCGGGAGGACGACATCCTTACATACCTCAGGTAGTACCCTGAGTAAATCTCCCCATAGAAGTACCTTCCGTGAAAAACCCATCAAGAACCGGGAAAGCGGTTGTGAAGGCGTAAGGCCTTAGTAGCCCTGCATAAGGAGGAATGATCCTCTTGAAAACCGAGATGACATCTTAAGGATGAAGTAACGAATCAACGGATGAGATCCTGTCGGGAAATCTGTGGTCACTTGTGACCGTTAGATTTGGTAAGAGGAAGCTGGAAGGTTAAATACCTTGTCCCTGATAGGTGTTGATCGACGGACGAGATTTCGTTGGGGAATCTGCGGTCACCCACGACCGTTAGATTGGTAGGAGAAAGTAGGGCGTTAAATGCCTTACTACTTTGTTTTCCTGTGTCTTCGTGGGTAGCGAAGAGTTTAGGATCGTAGATCCCCAAGGTTCATGAGAGTATTTGGATCGTGGATCTTTTCCACGCCCAGGGAGTCATGGGAGAAGGCATGGGTAAGAACCATTATGAGCCGTCAGATCTCGGCTGAAAAACCCGATAGCCGTTGGATTTGTCAGGAGTTACCAGAGGGTGAAGACTTCGGTGTATAAGGGCGAAAAAACCCCGGAATAGATCTAAGCCGCCCGATTGGTGGAGGCCACGTGTCGTAAGATCTCCCATTACGGGAAATCGGGGATCGCGGAATCGGGATTCCTGTTGACAGGAGATCGGGACTTTCCATTGTGGAAATCCCGGGATAGATCTAAGTCGTCCGATTAACGGAGGCCACGTGTCGTAATATCTCCCATTACAGGAAATGGGGGATCGCGGAATCGGGATTCTTGTTGACAAGAGATCGAGACTTTCCATTGTGGAAATCCCGGGATAGATCTAAGCCGTCCGATTGACGGAGGCCACGTGTCGTAAGATCTCCCATTACGGGAAATCGAGAATCGCGGGATCGAGAGTCCTGGTGACAAGGGATCGAGACTCTTCAAGGTGGAAACCCCAGAGCAGTTGTGGGCCGTCCGATTTAAGAAGGTGACGTGTCTAGAGATTACCCGTTTCGGGAAATCGGGAATCGGGGATTCGGGAGTCCTGTTGACAATAGGTCGAGCTCTCGCCTTGATAAATCCCGACGGAAGAGAGGTTGTGGTCATATGGGAAGAGGTCATATCGACCAATGCTTAACCCAAGGGGCTAATCTCCGATTGAGGTTCGTTCAACACTTCGGCGTTTCGGCATTCGAGATATCGAAGGGACATGTTTCCCCGTGCTCTTAAACCCCGAAGTCCAGACTTATAAACCTCGAGATGTTAGCATGTGGACAGGCCCTGATGAATGGTTAGGATCCTGGGTCTGGGATGACCGTCCGATGTGAGGTAGAGATGCCAACTTTACGCTAGGGCGCGAATGCGCATAAAGGTAAGTAGCGAGCAGATCTGGATGGCCAGAGTCCACTCGCTCAGATCTACGGTTGAGAATTCATTCTGGAGCCCCCTTGCCATTTTGCCTTTAATGGGGGGGGGGGTCCGGAATTGGACACGCAACTCTCGAACGGTCGAGATTAACTCATCATGATCAACGACGCCCAGGTGGATTCCAGACCCCCCTTGCCATTCTGTCTTTAATGGGG
>ML778149.1:279545-290151 GCA_009831015.1 Picea engelmannii
GGCTGTATAGCACCTCAATTCTCTTGATGCAACAACTTCTTGGTGTAAATGCGTAGAAGTTTATAAGATTGCAATGGATGAAATTATATTGCTATTTCAAACCTTACAAGAATGTTTCCGGATACCTTTTTCATCTGTGACTCAATATTCATATGAAGCTTTAATATAAAACCCTATTTCATCCATGGCTCAATATTCATCTGAAGCTTTATTATAAACCCTCTTTCATCCATGCCTCAATATTCATATGAAGCTTTATTATAAATCCCAATCAATCGGATAAAGCTCTACTGAAGAGATTGGTTTCATTATCAATCGGATAAAGCTCTACGAGAGATTGGTTTCATTAGCTGACATGCAATTTTCTTCTCCATCCTACTGATGATGTATTGCCATAAATCAATTGGCGATGTTACAAAAACATATGGGATGCCAAGGAACTTAAAAGATTTACCCTCCTTCAGTTTATGCCCAATCCAAATGCTGTTAGGTAGTTGCTATAAATTGGCTAACTTCACCAAGATATCTATATCACACCTTTACATCATGTTTAATTACACCCCTAACTGTTTATGGTGCTAACCTCAACATTTAAATATCATATTTATCACATCTTATTAATATATAAACTTATAAAGTGACCATTATACAAATATTTATGTCTTATAATTATTATTAATAATTATTGAATTTTTAATACGTTAACACTCCCAATAGTATTGTTTTCAACTGTCTACTTCCCTAATACAAAAGCTGAAAAACTTTTACAAAGATGAGATTTACAACTTAAAAGATGACTACAAAATTTTGAAGACACATATGGGTATATCGACATCCACTGAGGCACTAGGTTACCAGCGTCAGTACTTGTTGGTTCAGTAAGATGGTATCTTGGTTACGTGTGGATCTTCATTGCTAGATCCAGGTCCTTTTGTTACTGCTCTATGAGAATGTCATCTCTCTCATTTAAAGGCAGAATTCAACCAAACTCACTTACAAATATTTCAACTCTATAAGATTGATATCACCCTCACATGTCCTTACATTGAAGGTAGGTTTCATTCAATTCACCTTGACAACCTATCAAACTGGTCATTCCGACTTCTTTACCCTTGCCTGGAGACCTTTAGTAGCTAATAAAAAACAAGTAGCGTTTTACCAGTTTCACCACTCTCTTTCCTTCTTTGTTTCACAAACTATGTGAGCAAACTCTAACAGACCTTCACATATTTTTCAGAAGTAAATCATCAAACTGTTTTCCATCAAACACAGTGCCTGTTGTCCATGCTTTTGGAGAATTTCCTTAGACAACGAGCAAAACATGGGGGTGTAGTTTGCACAGATTCTGAGCAATGTTTTGTGGTTTGTGTTAGGCATGCACACTGACCATTTCATCTCTAAATTTTGTGACCAATATTTTCAACATCTTATTTTAAGGATTCGTGCTTAGGACAAAGTCAGAAATTTCACCTCATTTACTTGAGGTTCCCGAGTTTTGTTTTCTGTGAACTTTCAGCCTTATGGCCGAATCAAAGAGTAATTACAGCAGCATATATTTCACTTGTGTCCAACCAAAATCACTAGGCTGCCCAAGAAAACAAACACTGAAACAATACACTTCAAGGGAAATATGTTTCTAGCCCTAAGGGCACAATCCCCAACATATAACAGACCTGAAAATAACTTATAAACAACAGATTTGTCAGAGCCACAAATCTGCCCTCTTAGCTTCTATTTAGTTTTCAAATCACTCAACAAAATCTGCTCATTGTTATGTTAAATCAGTATACATAACCAACACTAGAACATAATCAATCATCATGAAAACATAAGCTGAAAATTAGATATGCAAGTACACAAAGTTTGGGCAGCAAAGTACACTTTATATATACAACAAATGAAGTTACAAGTACATACCAACAACAAATCAGATCTGCAAGTACATGAAGTTTGGACAGCAAAGTACTCTTTTATATATACAACAAATGAAGTTACAAGTACATACCAACAACTTATTAGAAGCTCGTATAAGATTTTTTCTTCTAGCTTATCACAAGCTAGGACTCTCCAATGCCTCTAATCCCTAGCTAGGGTATCCTCCATCAACAACAAACCAAAACTAGCAAATATGGTCTAGCAAGGCACCACACCAAGCTTCTTCTAGCCACTCCAAAGGCTCAACAACAAGCTAACATGAACACCAACAAGTCCACCCTTAATCTTTTTCCAAGCTTGCCTCACACAAGCTCCACAAGCAAAGCACTCCAAGTCTCCTCTAGGGTTTCTTCGCCATGAACCCTAGGTCCTTCTCACACAAGGACATCAACCTTAGCACATTAAGGCTTCTCTAGGTTTTGCCTCTCACAAACCCCAGTGCCTTCCTCCCTTGCATCAACGCAAGTACAATGACTCAAGGTATGTTCACCAACTAGATACAATGATCTAATGAACTCTCTTCTACCATGCTTCTTGTCCACCCGAGGGTGTGCATCTCCCAAACCCTAGGTCTTCCTCTCTTGCATTGCACAAGCACCAAGATCTCTAGACAATGTTACAATGGAACATCAAGAGTACATCAACATAAGCTCCAAGTCTTATTCAAGCTAAGTATGACACCAATCTCTAAGACTCCTCTATTCTAGCACTCTATGTTCTTGCCCTAGGGTTTACATCACACAAACCTTAGGTCTTCATATTCTGCTTCACACAAACCCTAGGTCTTCTTCCTTTGCATCAGACAAGTGCTAAGACCCAAGCTCATCCCTAACATTAGGATTCATTTTCATGTTTTCTCTAGGGTTTTACATCACAAACCCCAGGTCTTGCGCCCTACAAGTTTTCTCCAAGATAATTACAAATATGAATAAAGATTACATCAAATGTGAGTAATGATAAAGGCTCTCTTCTTTCTTTATATAGAATAGGTGAGGGAAGCCAACATAAAACATGGACTAGGTCCAGACTCCACACAAGTAGTCCTACACCTAAGTCAACAAGGGAACCTCACATGGAGTGCTGTACAATACAAGGATGACAAGTGTCACACTAGGGTTTTACCCAATCCCAAGGTGGTGCACCCTCCAAGCATGATGCCTTTGGGCCCAACAATCCAGATGGTGTGCTATCCAATAGGCTGTTAGCCCAATGCTCCCTCCTACATGGTGGTTCATTCACCAAGTATCCTCATGCAAGGTGCTCCTCCTCTAGCTGTGTGCTACATGTCCTTTTGTGCCCAACACTCCTTAACATTTGTTCCAAGGTAGTTACTTGATTCAATACTTCTCCTCAACATATGTGTTCGGGTCACCAACCAACATCCACGAAGTATGCTTCTTAACCCAAGCATCCTCAAGTCAAGTATTAAGTATTCAACCTCCAAGGTGTATGCCACATGGTTCCATGTTCTTAGGGCTAAGTTCTCTCCTCCAGGTGCCTAGTGCTCATCTTCCTAGGTAGGTACCTCTCCTAATCAAGCAACCTACTCCCTCACAGTGTGCATCCAATGTGTTAGTCATCATGCCACATAAGATAACAACCTCCTAAGTAAGTGCCCTATGCTAGAACTTTATCCAAGGTCAAGCATCCACTCAAACCGAGCCATCCATAAGTCCATCAAGCATTAGCAAGGGACTAGGAGACCTAGTGCTCTCCTAACTAGGTGAAAACTCTTTTGGAGCAACCCCAAAAGCTAACACTTTTAAATTTATTTTGGTTCCAGTCTGAAGTATACATTCATGTTCTATTTTTTTGTTAAAGTTCTAAAGTCTTTATTTCACAGGAAAATCTTCAACAAGCAAATACCTCTGAAGTCTGGAAAACACGTTCGCAAGCTGAATTCTACAACGTCTCCCTTCAAATCCCGTCTTCTATGGTGTTTGTTTGCAAGTCAAAAGTCCCTATTGGTGTGCTTACAGTGTGGATTTTTATAGAATACAATTGCTATGCATTCTTTCATTTGCTTATGGCATAAATGCCCAACTAGGGTGACACTTGAATGAAGCATTGTGGAAAAGGAGATGCATTTGGGAAATGAAGTGCATATTCGTAGTAGGAGTCTTAATGGCTCATGCCAACAATATGAAATTCCCCGTGGTAGTATATGGTTATGTGACTCATACATGAACACACTTGATAATAGCTTTGTGAATGCATTATCCATGGACTTGCAAGGATGTTATGCTTGTTTTATATTTGGTCCTTGTACATGCACTTTTCAACATGGTTTCTATATGGCAAGCTTACAATTAATAAGTATTATTTTGTATGTTGAGGGAGGCATAAGTCGTTTGCATTGGTAATAGAAATTTTAGCTACAGGTGAGAGACGAGCTAGTGCTTGTTTTGGTATGGACCCTAACATCATGTCTATTTTGATGTCACATCCCCATAGGATGTTTGCTCAAATCTTGCGATTGTGCACCTCTTGAGGGCGTGCGACAACGCGATGGTTCTCACTTGGTTGTTGGCAACACCAATGGTACTTCGTCCAGACTACGCCTCTTCACCTAGAGCATACCCATACTCTGTTCTAGGCTACGGGCGAGTCACACTCCTACTCTGTGCAATTCACTTGTATCCTTAGACAATCTTGTTAACAACTTAACACTTAGTCATTTAAGCATACATCCATGAACATGTGAAACAAAGAGAACACTTGTGAAACAAACAAGAAACACATAGATATAGTGCGGGCGAGACAAGACATGCCTAACACCCGACTGAGTCTTATTATTGAGAAACAATTACAATATGAGCACTACTAGCTCGGTTTACAACTTGGGCAGAGTCACACAACTCACCTCACCTCACCAAGACACTCATACACAGATTCGTCACACCAAGATTAATCTGTCGCAACAACTTTCACAACTCTTGCGGTGCACCCCAAACGTGTGTTCCCCTCAGACTCACCCTCTCTTCTTTGTCACAAGACTTCACACAGACTTGCAGTTCTGTCTCATAACATACCTCATCCAGACTTGCGACGAGACTTCCCCAACTCCAAAGTCACCCTGTCTGCTGCTAGAATCAACCTAAAGAAGGTCGCCCCAGCTTTGTCCATAGAATCAACTCAAGGCAACACAAGTCCTCCCATGTGGAGTGACTTGGCTCCTTGAGGGAGCTCGCCCCTCCTTGTCCAAATCTACCGCAGAACCTAAGAGTTGATCTTGTCCTCTTCACTTGCTTTATGCCTTCGTAGTTGTGCGCCTTGTGCTCTTATATGGACTCCAAACGTCACCTTCGTGAATTGTCGCGTCCTTTATGTGTGCCGTGCCCCTTCGCAGACCAATGCGCCCAAACGAACCGACACGCCCCTTCGTGGACCTGGAGCACCCAAATGAACTCGTGCACTTGTCAATCTTCGCGTCCCTTGGGACCGACGTGCCCCAACATTGGTGCACTCGTCATGCCGACGCACCCCAACCTCTTTGGTGCACCCAACCTTGTGCTTCGCCTCATGCTTGGGAAAGCCCTTTAGCGTGTTGGTGCGCCCAAGGTGCCCACATGCCCACCTAGTGCGACTCTTGGGTGCTGGAGCAACCCCAAATTTCGTCTCCTCAAGGAGTTGGGCGAGGGTGCCCGCACCGTTCGAGCCGAGTACCTTACATCCTCCCCCACCTCAAGTCATTGTTGTCCCCAACAACATCCACAAAATCTGCGATCTCCAAGTCTTTGCCCGAACGCGTGCCCTTGTCGCAACTAAGTTTGTTGGAACCCCAAGTTTTGTGTCAATTGGAAACCTTAAATTCTACCAAAGTGGAAACCTCAAGCTTCCTTGCAAGTGGAAACCCTAAGTCTCCAAATCGCACTGCAACCATCCACAAATTGTGCAACCATCCACAGTCCCCTCTTCCTAAAGTTGTGTGCGTCCAATCTGTTATATTTCGTAGTGCATCTAGACTTGGTGCATACGCACCTCAGGTCCGGTTTATGTTCTCAACAAAATACATAAATATTACACAATTTGAACTATAAACATAAACAAACTGAGATGCCTAACACCTTGGCACAACGGAAGATAAAACGAGCAATTAGATCATACATAGGTACAGAAGAATTCAATGCCCAAAATCACTTGTTCTTAAACCATAACACATGGGCTCTCTTACTAGGGACAATGGCCCAATTCTTACACAAAAGAATATGCCAAAAACACTTACAAACACTGTTGAAACCCTTCTTGGTTTTCATGCCAATGTCGTTGTTCTGAGGCTCAGGGTTAGGGCATCCCTTGCCCCCTCAAACCCTTCTCTTCCTTTGCAGGTCCTTGCACAAGACTAAGGCTAAGTCCTTCCATCCTTCAATTGTCCCTGTAAACTGTTGTTATGTTGTTGTTGTGACAACCCTCATGGTTGCCCTCAAACTATCCCCCAGATTGTCTCAACAGGTTGCCACAACAACTCCACAATGCTATCCTAGGGCTGTTGTAACAACCCCTCAATGGACTATCAAAAGCTTGTTGTAACAACCCTTCTCTTTGGTTGTCCAAGGCTGTTATTCCAATGTCGTCTAACCCTCAAGCAACCCTCCAATTGTTGTCCAAAAGTCACTTAGAAGGACTGATGTCACACACACCTGTAACAACCTTCTTTCTCTGTTGTTCCAGGCCTCTACAACTGTTGTTACACACCTCTAACAACTCCTTATTTGCCCAGAACTCAGTGGCTTCCTCTCCTGGGCATGTGGCAGTCGATCCTAGGCTAGACGAGCCTCCTGCTGACCTGCGACTAGGATATTCTAGGCTGTGGCAGCCTCTTCTAGCAGGGCCGAGCTCTCCCACAGGCTAGCCGAACCCTTCCATAAGCTGCGTCCAACGTTTTCCAGTAGGTTGAGCCTCTCCTAGGCTGTGTCCTACTCTTCCTTGGCAACCGGCTATCACATAGACCTCCTCCTCCTTTTGTACCTGCCCAATCAAAGAAAACAACAATAAAATTGAGGCTAATCAACCTCTCTCCATGGTTGGACTGAGGTCACCACATTTGGACTGAAATCACCAAGCATCCACACCATAATGAAATGTCACAATGACCTTGATCTCCTTTTATACAAGTCCAAAGGTTGAGTTAGAATAATTTAATTCTCTTTGTGGTTGTGAAGCCCCAACACAAACCAGTGTTTTAAAAACCATCAAACCGGAACCGAAACCGGTCGGTTTGACCGGTTAGAAGGCAGACTGGTTCAAATTGGGAGAAAAACCGAACCGACCAGCCGGTTTATGACCGAACCGACTGGCCAGTTTATGACCGAACCGACTGGCTAGTTTATGATCGAACCGACCGGTTTGGTATCGAATCGGTCGGTTCCGTCATAAACCGACCGGTTCGGTTCGGTTTTTCTCAAGCATGCCCACAAATCCCAAAACTTATTTTTTTTTTGGTTTTTTAAAACCCCTTACCCCCCTAAACCCTAACAACATGCTATAAAGACACATCAACCCCCTCTAAGAGCCTCACACCTCTCTCATTCATCATTTGGGAGCATTTGAGAGCATTTGGGTTTTGGAGCAGCATTGATTCTTGAGGAGCAACCTCGAGGAGCTTATTGGGCAAGTGTTTTGGGTGGTTTGTGGTGGATTTGGCATCTCAACTAGGAGGCTATAATTCATCATCAAGTTTGGAGGAGACTCTAGAGGTATGTTGAACAATTTCCACTCATTTTTTTCCATCTTGAAAGTTGAATCTTGATTGTTGAATGTTTGAAAGTTTGAAACTTGTAAGAGTCTCAGACATGGTTCCTTCTTTGCATTTTCAGATTGCTTGCATTGTGCAAATTCCACCTTTGATTTAGCCTTTGAGTTTGCATTTTCAAATTTACAATGGCCCCAAAAATTAAAGATAACGCATGGGTTCATGTCGAGGTGATTGAAGGTCTAATGTATTGCAAGTATTGTAAAAAATGCATCAAGGGGGCCCGGGGGGGGGGGCACATTCGTAGGTTGAAAGAACACTTGGTTGGTGTTAAAGGCCAAGTTAAATCATGTGAGGCACCATTGGATGTTATTGGACATATTAGAGAAGAGATGCAAAAAGTACTTAATGACTACCAAGTTGGTAAGGCTAGGGAAAAAGTTATACAGGCTGAAATAGGGAGGAAGAGGGCAGCCAACCCCACTTTTGATTGTGAGGACTCTCCATCTCTTCATTCTATCGGTGTTATACATAGAGACCCCTTTCATTATGTTCCTCCTCCCCTTGATAGTGAAAATACCATGAATCCGCCTAAAAGTAAAAAGAGGAATAACATCCAAAGCTCTTTCACACCTCCCCCCACTTCTGGCTCTGGCAATGGCAATGTTTCTCAAGTTCATGTTCAACCCACTCAATATTAGCCCACCTTAGATGACCATTGGAAGAAACAATATAGAGAGATTGCTTATGAGTACATAGCTAGATGGTGGTATCATGCTGATATCCCCTTCAATGCTGCTCGCTCACCATATTACCAACCTATGTGGGATTCCATTATTGCTTGTGGGAGGGGCTTCAAAGACCCTAGTAAGCATGATTTGAGGGGATCTCTTTTGCAAAAAGAGGTCGAATCCATTGAAGAATACTTGAGAGATTTCAAAGTATCATGGGCCAAAACAGGATGTACCATCATGTCAGATGGATGGAGTGATGGAAAGAACCGTACTACCATAAATTTCCTTGTCTCTTGCCCACAAGGAATCATGTTTTTGAGATCAGTTGATGCATCTGATAGGGTCAAATATGCAAACTTGTTGTTTGAGATATTAGATGAGGTTGTTATGGAGGTGGGGGTGGAGAATGTTGATCATGTCATCACAGATGATGCCTCTAACTATGTTCTTGCAAGGAAGATGTTAGAGGAGAAACACAAAACCATATTTTGGACCCCATGTGCTGCACATTGCATAGACCTCATGCTTGAGGACATTGGAAAACAAGAATGGATTAAAAACATTATAGAGCATGCCAAAAGCATCACAAAGTACATCTACAACCACTCATGGGTTTTGAACATGATGAGGAAAAACACAGAGAAAAGAGAACTTCTTAGGCTTGCCATCACTAGATTTGCAACTCACTTCTTGACATTGCAATCTATGGCTTCCCAATCAAGTAACTTGCAAAAGATGTTTGCATCTGATGAATGGAATGAATCTCAGTGGGCTCGCAGACCAGATGGCAAAGACACCAAAAAGAAAGTTAATGATCCCAGATTTTGGAAAAAAACAGCTGAAATTGTGAAAATTGCCGAGCCACTTGTTAAGGTGTTGCCGCTAGTGGATGGGGAAAAATTGGCCATGGGTTACATTTATGAGGCTATGGATCAGGCAAAGGAGCAAATAAAGGCAGCATACAAGGATAGGGTGTCCAAGTATGGGCCTATTTGGGATATCATTGATCGTAGATGGGACAATCAACTCCATCGCCCTATACATGCAGCTGGGTATTTCCTGAACCCAAGGTATCATTACAGAGCACAGCTTGGAGAAGATGTGACCGGGGAGGTTTGCGATGGCTTGATCGATTGCCTTGAGCGCATGGTCCCTTCTGAGAGAGATCAGTTGGAGATACACCGAAAGATCACTTGTTTCACTAGAGCCACAAGTACCTTCGGCAAGAACTTAGCAAAGATTGCAAGGGATGTGGATGAGCCAGGTAACAATTCCAAAGTTTAAACTTTAAAGTTCAAGTGTTTAAATTTTATATACTTTATATTTTATTACTTCAAGGAGCTAACTCAACTAACTATGTTTTTTGCAACAAACTGGTGGGAGTCATTTGGCAGCCATTGTCCTCAATTGCAAAAGTTTGCAATTAGAGTGTTGAGTCAAACTTGCAATTCTTCTGGGTGTGAGTGCAATTGGTCTGTCTTTGAGAGGATTCACACGAAGAAGAGAAACCGCTTAGAACAGAAACAATTAAATGATCTAGTCTTCGTGTAGTACAACCTCCAGCTCAGACGCAACCAATTGTTGAACAAAAGACTTGATACAGATCCTATTGTGTTGGATGATGTTGATCCAACTTCAGATTGGGTAGCGGAGACTCACCCACCAGAGTTTGATGTTGACCATGATTTGGAGATGGAGTTAACAGGGCAGGCTCAGATGGATGCAGATCCACTATTAGGGCCTCGCGGTCCGATTCCAATGTCAGACATGGCAGGCCCTAGTGGAACTGCAGGCTGGTGTAGTCGTTGTCGTATACCTCATGTGCCTCGTCGCGGTCGTACTCATACTACTACGACGAGTGCAACTTCAGAGTGTGTAGTCACAAATGTCCCTGATGTTGATGAGTCTGAGGCCGAGTCCGAGTCCGAGTCAAATGATGATGTCGAGGGCAAGGATGCCCATGCCATTTCTACTTCTAGCAGTAGTGATGATTGATCGTTGATCATGTTGATCAATGAGATAGTGACTTCTAGTCTTGACTCTTGCTAGTATGTGTTTTGTTGTTGTGGTCTATTGTTAGATTTAGGGTAATTTTGAAAAACAGAAGTCTCCTTTTAATTTCAATGCAAGAACAACTTAGATCTGTAGCTTAAACTGAGATCAGAGCATATAAAAGATAGATCTATAATATACAGTAGCAGCAGAAGAGTAGAACTCAGAAAATATATCAGATCTAACAGTAGTA
>ML778149.1:295874-306749 GCA_009831015.1 Picea engelmannii
TACTCATTCCTTCAAATCATATGGTGAACCTATTACTTTATCATCACTGCATATGGGACTTATCCCTCTTGTGGTTATGTCCTTAGGGAAGATCATGTACCATCAAGTACTTGATTTAGAATCAAGTAGCCCCAGGACTTTTCCTGAGGTCTTATACACCAAGGTCAGAGACCAATGATCAACCCATGCCCCAGGCATGGGCACCCTGGACCCAGTTCAGGGGCCCTAGACATATCTAGGGTCTTTAACATCTTGGTCCCAGACCAAGAAACCCAATGCCCCATGCATGGGTACCCTGGACCTAGTCCAGGGGCCCTAGACATATCTAGGGTCTTTAACATCTTGGTCCCAGACCAAGAAACCCAATGCCCCAGGCATGGGTACCCTGGACCCATTCCAGGGGCCTTAGACATATCTAGGGTCTTTAACATCTTGGTCCCAGACCAAGAAACCCAATGCCCCAGGCATGGGTACCCTGGACCCAGTCCAGGGGCCCTAGACATATCTATGGTCTTTATCTGCTTGGTCCCAGACCAAGAGCCCATGCCCCAGGCATGGGTACCCTGGACCCAGTCCAGGGGCCCTAGACATATCTAGGGACTTCAAATGCTTGGTCCCAGACCAAGAAACCCATGCCCCAGGCATGGGTACCCTGGACCCAGTCCAGGGGCCCTAGACATATCTAGGGACTTCAAATGCTTGGTCCCAGACCAAGAAACCCATGCCCCAGGCATGGGTACCCTGGACCCAGTCCAGGGGCCCTAGACATATCTAGGGTCTTCAAAAGTGCTTGGTCCCAGACCAAGGAACCCATGCCCCAGGCATGGGTATCCTGGACCCTGTCCAGGGGCCCTAGACATATCTAGGGACTTGGCCATCCTCCAAGAGAATGGCTCTCGCTGCTGCATATAAATTTAACATCTATAGAGGACCGAGGCCATTTTGACTCTAGGGCCTCCTTGATTATGTATTTATGTTCTGATCTCTAGATATGTATTGCACTTGGTGCCATTTTGATATCTTCATGAGCATACTTTGGATATTTTGTCTCTAATTGTCTCTAATGCTTTGGAAACATGATTTAAAATCTTAAAAATATATATTTTTCGTTAAAATTTAAATATTTTATGTATTTAAAAAAAAAAACGGTTCATTGAAACCGATTCGATCGGTTCATTAATGGTTTCTGTTTCGGTTCAGGTTGGACCCTCGACTGGTTCCAGTACCGGTTTCGATTTTTAAAACTATGACACAAACACACAAAGCCCATCACTAAACCCATAGAGCCCCTAGCTCCAATCCAAGGGGGTTTTCACCTGAACGAAAGTATAGTGAGGTGCCAATGAGGATTCTCACATGCCTGACACCGAGGTCATGTGAAAATACCTGCCCGAAGCTACAAAACATCAACACTCCCTCTTATCGAGGGAGGTATTCTCACCCACTCCAATATCTCCTGGAAGTAATTTTGTTTCCCACATTGGAAGTGGCTCTGCCTCCCACACTGGATCTGCTACCACAACTGCTCTCCAATCCACCTGATTGGTTGCTCCCTCTGTCATTGAAGCAAATTCTGTTGTATGAAGTGATCCCATCTTGGAAGACACCCTGTTCCTAGAAACTTCCCACTTTTGAGGCCTGGCCATCTCACCCCTTGATATCATCTTGACAGTCTTGGAAGATGCCTCTCTCCCATCTGGACTTGAAGGTAGACTCCCTCTGAGTGGTTGAATCTCCCTCTGAGCTTGTTGACTCCTTCTGAATCTGCCAACTCACTCTCAAGTCGGGCTCCCTCTGAGTCTACACAACCTCTTGAGCTACCTGCTCCCTGTCCACTGTCACTCTGCTACTGCTGGTCATGGCTCGCATAGGCTGGCCCTTCTACCTATACACGTTGCTCTCTCTAACTCCAAGACCACTGTTGTGTCTGAGCTAGATACTTGTTCATCCTGGAATAAAATTTGCATAGCCCTTCTCCTCAATCATTGAGGCTGAGAACACACTCCTGGCACCCATAACACATTTGCCACTCGCAGCATATCTCTTGATTCCATCCAGAATGACACTGTACCAGATCCCTGTACTACATCCCTGGTCCCCATACCAAGCTCCACCTACATACCCGAGTCATACTCTATGAAGCTCTCAAAAAAATCATGTGCCCCTGTCATATCCCAGTGGCTCCCACTATGTAGGAATCATGCAATCCTCCAAGGCACGCGTCCTGTTTACCCAAGTCACGACCAACCAATGAACTTTTTCTCAAGTCCATCATCCAGGGCACAAAAACTCTCTATGTCTACACACGCTACAACTGAACCTGTGTCCTCTCTCTGAAACAGTCCCAAGCTGCGGATGGACACTCAGTCTAGTCCACTCTAGACCTTCGCAACTCATCTCTGCAAGTGTTCTCATAATCCTGGGTCAAATACTTAATACACTGTCGCGCCTCGATAATGTGCAACTCTCTGGCCCGATGATGACTATATCTTGTCAACCTGTGATCCACACGAAGCTATGTCGTCCGTGCCAAAACACCCGCGCTGCACCCATCACAACTCACTATGACAAGCCATTGGAAGTCCATCCTCGGAGTTGGAAACCCACCACACAACATACTGTTGTGAATTGCTCTCTCCGCCAATCCACCAAAACTCCCAACTTGCCACACCACCAAGCTGCAATAGTCCACAACTACTCATCTGAACGATCTGCTCCATGTCTCAAACCAGAGACCATGTAATCTGCTGCTACCTGCAACATTCACTATAACTCCCTCTTAGAGTTGGCTCCTCAATACTGCTATAGCTTCCTCTCAGAGTTGTCACCTGTGCAAATAACTTAGATCCAACTGCGTTTCTCAGAACCTCAAGCTCTAATACCATGTTAGATTTCGTAGTGCACTCAGACTTGGTGCATACACACCTCATGTTTTGTCTATGTTCTCAAAAAAATACACAAATATTACACAATTTGAATTGTAAACATAACACACTGAAATGCCTAACACCTTAGCACAACGAAAGATAAAACGAGCAATTGGATCATACACAGGTACACAAGAATTCAATGCCCAAAATCACTTGTTCTTAAACCAAAACACATGGGATCCCGTACTAGGGACAATGACCCAATTCTTACACAAAAGAATATGCCAAAAACACTTACAAACACTGCTGAAACCCTCCTTGGTTTTCGGGCCAATGCTATTGTTATGAGGCTGAGGGTTAGGGAATCCCTTTTTCCCTCAAACCCTTCTCTTCCTCTACAACTACTTGCACAAGACTGACGTTAAGTCCTTCTAGCCTTCAACTGTCCCTGTAAACTATCGTTATGTTGCTGTTGTGATAGCCCTCATCGCTGCCCTCAAACTGTCCCAGGCTGTCCCAATAGGTTGTTGTAACAACCCCACAATGATGTCCTAGAACTGTTGTAACAACCCCTCAATGGATTGTCCAAATCTTGTTGTAACAACTCTTCTCTTTTGTTGTCCAAGGCTGTTGTTCCAGTCCCTCAAGCAACCCTCCAATTGTTGCCCAAAAGTCACTCAAAAGACTGTTGTCACACACTTGTAACAACCTTCTTTCTCTGTTGTTCAAGGCCTCTACAACTGCTGTTACACACTTGTAACAACTCCTTATCTCCCCATAACTCAGTGGTTGCCTCTCCTGGGCCTGTGGCAGCCTAACCTACGCTAGTCGAGCCTCTTGCTGACCTGCAACTGGGGTATTCTAGGCCGTGGCAGCCTCTTCTAGTAGGACTGAGCCCTCCCACAGGCTGGTCGAACCCTTCCACAATCTGCATCAAGCTTTTTCTAGCAGACCAAACCTCTCCTAGGTTGCAACCTGCTCTTCCTTGGTAGCCAACTATCGCACATACCTCCTCCTCCTTTTGTACCTACCCAAACAAAGAAAACAACAGTAAAACTGAGGCCAACTAGCCTCTCTCCATGGCTGGACTGAGGTCACCACACTTGGACTGAAATCACCAAGCATCCACACAATAATGAAATGTCACAATGACCTTGATCTCCTTTCATACAAGTCCAATGGTTGAGTTAGAAACCATTTTACAGATTCAATATTTAATTAGAATAGTTTAATCCTCTTTGTGGGTGTGAAGCCCCAACACAAGCCCACAAAGCCCATCACCAAACCCATAGAGCCCCGAGCTCCAATCGAAGGGGGTTTTCACCCGAAGGAAAGTACAGTGAGGTGCCAATGAGGATTCTCACATGCCCGACACCGAGGCGATGTGAGAATACCTGCTCGAAGCTACAAAACATCAACACAATTTGCTTGCTACATTGGAAAAACATTTTCTCCCCAACTTTGCCTACAATGTCCATGCTGCCACTGTCCTGCTACGACGATCACACTCTGTTTTGTTGTTGTTGCAACCTCATGAAAAATGTCTAAGCGTTGGACTCTTGTGAACTAATTGTTGCGTCCATACTTCAACCCTATGTTGCGAGGGAGCGCCCCGCCCCTCTCGATCCCGCTCCAGAATTGTGCTCTGAACGAGAGCGTTCAGGGAGCGCGCTCTCTAGGGAAACTTTGCGCTCCTTGGACGCTCCCTACATTAAAAGCGCTCCCTAAAAATGCCCCCTAGGGCCCGCGTGCGTGAGTAAGCCTTAGGGAGCTTGTTTTTTGGTTTTTTAAGAGAAATGAGGGAAGGGAAAGGTAGCTTAGGGTTGGGTAAGTAGTTTAAACATGCATTCACTCCTTTTTCTCTCATTATATTTCTCATTTCATTCACTTCACTCATCTTTGCTAAGAGGGTTTTGACTTTGAGAGTGTTCTTGCAGCTTGCTAGTTCTTGAGGAGATTGAAGGATATTGAAGGGAGATTGAAGAGCTTAGAAGGAATATTGAAGGCTCCCATAGGGAGATTGGAGAGTTTGGAAGGGAGATTGTCATTGAAGGCTGCCATTTGTGAGAGCTTGGAGGGAGATTGAAGGCTACCATAGTCTTATTCAACCACCAATGGAGAGCTAAAGAGGTAGGCTCTTAAGCCCATTTTTCTTTCTTGTTTTGTTTAAAAAAAAATGCATATGTTGTAAATTAGTATATTATGGCATATGCTATGTTGAATATTTGAATGTTTTCTTCTCCTACTCTTTCTGATTTCTCCTCCATCATTTTATTACAGGTAGCAAGTTATTATCAAGGTTCAACATTCATGATGTTGATGTCAATGTGGTATGTCATTTTGGTTCCATTTTTTGTTATAATGATGGCGGTGGGAAGTTCACGTCGAAATACCCATGACAGTTAGGATGAAATAGAAGTGGACAACACATACCAAGGAGAGGAAGAAGGAATGGAAGGGGATGAAGACAATGAAAATGACAGTGATGATCATGATCCCCAAAAAGTTAAAGATAGGAACACACCTCTGTGGAAGTATGTCACAAAGCTTACTGGAGGGAAAAGGGGGTGGAACAGGAAAAATTATATGCCACCATTGTCATACAGAATACACAGGTTCCTATACCTGTGTGAGAAAGCACCTATGTGGGACTATGTATTGGGATGAAGGTAAGAATATAGGAATCAAAACCTGTGTGAGAGTGGATCCTGAAGAAAGACTTAAATACCAAAGGGAAGAGGAGGTAGCACAAAACAAAGCCAAAAAACCAAAGGTTGAACATGAGAATACACAAAGAATGTTCATTGGTCGAGCTACATCCGCCCATGGTAGTGCATTCTCGCCTTCGTCTTCACGTAGAACACTATTAGATTTCCTTGACCAAGGTTGTAGAGATGATGTGGATGCAAAAAGTTTTCAGGTTTCTCTATGCATGTGGTATACCATTCAATGTTCTTCGCTCACCATATTGGCATGAAATGGTCCAAGCCATCAATGGTGCCAAAGGATATAGGAGCCTTGGGTATGACAAAGCTAGAACCTTGGGACTTGACAGGGAAAGAGACCAAATCCAAGGTGCTCTAGGAAAATTTACAAATGATTGGAACTGGCATGGGGTGTCAATTGTATCTGATGGTTGGAAAAATGTGAAAGGTAGGCCATTGATAAATATTCTTGGTGTGTCTACTAGTGGTGCGATCTTCCTTTTAGCCCATGACTACTCAGATTGCTACAAGACAGGTATTAATATTGCAGATGCCTTGCTTAAAACCATTCAAGAGATTGGGTCCTACAATGTCATTCAAGTCATCACTGATAATGCTGCTAATTGTAAGGCAGCAAGAGCAATCATTGAAGATAGGTACCCCAATATATTTTGGTCGAGGTGTTTGGTTCACACAATGAACCTTTTGATGCATGATATCATTAAAATGAAGGACCATGATTATAGATGGATTGGTGCTTTATACAAGAGACGAAAGAGGATGATAAGATTTATTGCCAATCATAGCATGGCCCACTTCATTTTTCGCAATCACTCAAAGTTTGAGTTACTAAAGATTGCAAAGACCAGATTTGCTAGCTATTATCTCACCTTCATGCGCCTGTTGAAGGTAAGAGAGGCATTGGCTAGTATGGCCTCGAGTGATTCATGGCAGGATCTAAAAGACATGGTTAAATCCACATCTGAGAGAAGTGACTTTTAGGAGGTGGAGGACACAGTTCTTGATGGCCTTTTTTGGCAATAGGTTCGGTATATTCTGCAGTTCACCAAACCCATTTATAGTATGATTTGGTTTGCAGATACAGATCAGCCGGTGATTGGAGAGGTGTATGAGCAGATGGACAACATGCTAGGCCAAATCAAAGACATTGTTTAGCCGAAGGATGCGATCTTGTATGATCATATCTATAAACATGTGGTCAAAAGGTGGGATAATTTGAATGTTCCACTCCATGCCCTGACATATGTTCTTACCCCAAAATATTATGCTTCATCTAGGTTGGCCCAACCAACACCTAGGGGTGGGGGAAGGAGAAAACCACACACAGATCCAGAGGTGCAAAATGGATATATGCTTGCATTGGACAAGTTGGTACCTGATGAAGAGGAGTGTGCTCAAGTACAAAGCGAATTGAGCAAATACATCAGTGAGCATGTATTCTTTGTTAACTTGCATGCAACCAAAGATCGAGACAGGATGGGTTCTATCGAATGGTGGAACATGTATGGCTCTTTTGCCAAAAATTTGCATAAATTGGCAGTGAAGGTACTTTCTCAGGTTGTTAACACCTCTTCTGCAAAGAGGTTTTGGAGCACCTATTGCTTCATCCATAGTGTAAAGAGAAACAACTTGAATGCAGACCGGGCAGAAAGCTTGGGTTATGTGCATTACAACTTGAGGTTGTTGTCGCATTATTGTGATGTAGGGGAGGAGAGTGCTTTATATAACAATAAAAGAGATGAATTGGGACAACAATCCAAATGATATTAATCTGGAGGATGGAGACATTGTTTTAGAACGCTTGGAAGATGAACTTTTGGGTGATCGTGATGGTGATCATATTCCTGGAGGAGACATGCCACCCCCATCCACTAGTGGTGTTCCAAATTCAACAATTTTACCTTTATCTTCACAGCGTCCATTGTCACATGGGGGCCATTCAACTGCTGGTCGTGTTCCACAATCACTTCCACCTGTTCCTACTTCTCTTCAAAGATCACGGGATAAGAAACTAGAAGCTTCTCATGGCAAGAGGAAAACTTAGAGAATAGTACTTAGTACTTGCTACTATATACTAGATCTCTTTTTTGTTTCCTGTTTTAAAGTAGTCTCTAGATTCTAGAACTTAATACTTTGTCTTGAGTCTTGAGTCTTGACTCTTTATTATGGCTTATTCTGTAAACAATGAAGTTATGAACTTGAAGTTTGAAGTTGAACATTATATGACAATTTACCTTTGAAGTTTGAAGTTGAACATTATATGGCAATTTACCTTTGAAGTTTTAAGTTGAACATTATATGACAATTTACCTTTGAAGTTTTAAGTTTGAAATTTGAATTTTGAAGTTTGAACTATTCAATGAATCTTACAACTCTTTGGTAATGAATATGATGCTCTAGAGTCTAGACTCTATTTCGTTCGCAAACTATGAAATGTATCCTTGGACCTCCATACAGTGGTCAAATGTGCCCTTCGTGACCCATCTAGTGGGTTCGCCAAATTTAATGCTTGAGTTTCGAATTTAGGGCCAAATTTTATACAAATTCGACATAGATTTCAATGGGTATTCAAGGTGTCAACAAAACAGATCGCCATCGACTGCAAATGGAGGAGGGTGATCACATGAATTCAAAAATCTGAAGGAAGGGCATAAAATCCGCGTGACCTGGTAGCATTTTGTGTTTCGCTAGAAGGGCCTCCGCATGGACAAGAACCATTGAAGCGTGCCAGTAGGGTTACAAGTTACTCCGGGGTCGAGACTTGACACAAATTACATGAAGAAGAGCGCGGGTTACAAGTTACGAGTTAGAGTTGCGGTTTACAAGTTATAGAAGTATTAATTATAAACTTATACATGTTAAATAAATTAGGTTAATATATATTATTGTATACATTAAAAACATTACCCATAATTTCATAAATTTGAACATGTATAATATATATTATTAATTAATTAAAGTTATATTTATAAAATAAATAAGTGTATATATATTAAAGATAGTTATAAATATTTTTTTAATAATTTGAAAATTTTGAAATATATATATCGATGAATCTAGTGAGATATATATATATATATATATATATATATATATATATATATATATATATATATATATATATATATATATACGAACTTAATGTCGAATCTCATCCGAACCTTGTTAAAAAATTTGAATTCAAATCGAACCTGATCGTTGTCGAACCTGAACTCCAACCCGAACCGTGTGACATAGCTTGTTGCTAGACTCAACCCAAAGAAGGTCACCCCAACTTTTTCCACAAAATCACCTCAAGGCAACACAAGTTCTCCCATGTGGAGCGACTTAGCTCCTTGAGGGAGCTTGCCCCTTCTTGTCCAAATCTATCGCAGAACCTCAAAGTTGATCTTGTCCTTTTCACTTGCTCTATGTCTTCTTGGTTGTGTGCCTTATGCTCTTATATGGACTCCAAACACCACCTTTGTGAATTGTCGTGTCCTTTGGGTGTGTCGTGCCCCTTCGTGGACCAACGCACCCAAACGAATCGACACGCCCCTTCATGGACCCGGTGCACCCAAACGAACTTGTGCGCTTGTCAACGTTCGCGTCCCTTGGGATCAATGCGCCATAACCTTGGTGCGCTCCTCATGTCGACGTGCCCCAATCTCTTTGGTGTGCCCAACCTTGTGCTTTGCCTCATGCTTGGGAAACCCCCTTAGCGTGTTCGCACGCCCAAGGGGCCCACGTGCCCACTTAGTGCGACTCTTGGGCGCCGGAGCAACCCCAAATTTCATCTCCTTGAGGACTTGGGTGAGGGTGCCCACGCCCTTCTAGCCAAGTACCTTATAGATATGAAGTCTATGATTGTCCCTAGTTTGGCATGAACATAAATGGGTTGGACTTGGTTAATTCTTAACTTCCCAATCCTACCATTGTTAAGAGGGATTAGGCACTGAGGAGAAGCATCATTTTCTCGCAAGATTATGACAAACTTTGCAGAGGCAGAAGTGAACCATTGTTGGTAATGAACATAAGTGGTGTTTATCATAGGAGTATTGGGATGTTCTTAAATCCTTTCCCAAGTATATGTACAGGAGTAATGATGCATAATTTGAGGGCCACTTGTCCCTAGGTTTGTCTAGGGATACATTGCATGCTAACTATGCTATAACAAGTTACTTTCTTATGGTGTGTTTCCTTTAGGTATTGATGGTCAACTTGTTAATACTGGTTAGAGTGTGAATGTATAAACTTTCAAGGTAAAAGTTGATCATATGGAAAGTGGATTGGTGTCATCTACTTTCATCCCAATGTTTTTTTAGGCCTAAAAGAAAGAAGTCATTGCTAAGGCAGTCTCAAACTGAGAATTCATTTCCTCTACACTTGCAATAGTGCCAGTTGCAACTTGCAACTTGTCTCACCCTTTCCCTTCTTCAATGGACATTGGCTTGCATAATGTCCCATTTCGTGACATTGGAAGCACATCAACTTACTCAAGTCTTTCTTTCTTGTATCTTTTTCGTCCTTCTTATTGAATCCTTTCTTGCTATTCTTCATTGTCTTCACAATGAAACCAATAACATCTACTTCCCCTTCTTGTTTAGAACAAGACTGCAATCTGATTTCTTCTTGCACAAGATCAACCCAAAGCATGAGAAACTTTGGTATATTTTCTCCAGCACAAACATATTGAACAAAAAAGACATCTAGGAAGGAGCTAGCCCTTTTAGGGAAATGGACACTAACACTTGATCCTCCACCTTAGTTCCAATGATTGCTAACTGATCCTGATCAAGTAGCTCATCACAATATCTCTCTTGTTCATGTGAAGAATTGAGAGCTAGTTTCGCAAAAGCATTTGTTGAGAAGCACAAGGGTTCTGAGATAACTCAACCAAAGAATCAAACATCTTCTTGCTTGTCTTATCTGAAATATGTGAGATAAAGTGATTCTTCATAGGCTCAAGAATGATCCTCTTCACTTTGGCTTCCTTATTTTGATGAGCAGCCAAAGGTGTGGTAAAGTGATCCTTCATAGGCTCAAGAATGATCCTCTTCACTTTGGCTTCCTTATTTTGATGAGCAACCAAAGGTGTTGGATTGGTAGGTTCTAGAATCTCCTTTTCAACATGCTCCCAAAGATCAACGTCCTCCACTGATCTAAAAATATGACGAAGACTTGATAAACTTGATTAAATTAAATTGCAAGTTAAATGTTATGTGTTTTAATGCAACCGGATCAATTTGCAACACATAATTAAAGATTACTTATGTAGAAATAAGCATAGACAGCATCAG
>ML778149.1:312361-329453 GCA_009831015.1 Picea engelmannii
GCAAGCTCGGGCATGTTGGCTAGCGCGTGTATGTTAAAGCTTTACCATGGGGGGAGGTCCCGGGGTCAAACCCCGCGGACTCCCAATATCTTTTACAAAGCCAAATTAAACATAAATGAAGTGACACGTGTCAGTTTATGATTGGACAACGAACAACCAACCAATGTGCGCCACGTCACCCCTTCTGCCATGTCAGCATCATGGGACGACCCTCCACGTGGCCGTACGGACTGTACGGACATGTACAGTCAGCACCAATTTTGACCTGTTTGACTTGACGGTAAAATCGCGATATCTCCTCCATACGGACTCCATTTGCGAAAATAAATATACCACCGGAATCAGGAAAACGAGACGGACACAATGGTACTGGTTTCGTCTCAATCCGAGCACTTTGAAAATTGAGCAAATTTGATCCCCTGATCATCCACAAGAATCTGAAGCTCGAGCCTTCCATGGAACAAAGTTAGAAGCTCCATCCAACTTGTCACACTCTTTGAGAACGAGAGTCACCTTTCACATCTTGGACAAGTCTCAAGTGCACAAAATCAGAGGTATATGAAGCAAGTAAAACCTTTTCTAGGGTACAAATGCTACTCCCATGCAACTTATGGTTTCTCACCCAATGACCTCAATTAGGTCAAGTATCTATCCTAGGTAAACTCCAATTGAAACACAAACTCCCTCTTACTCAAAAGTGATCTCAACCATAATAAGTTTGAATACCATGTGGAAATTTTTTGGAATTCAAAATTCAATACAAAACGAAAATTTCACCTTCAACGTCGAAGGTTTCTCAGATCTTAGCCCTGTGAATTTTCAGCCTTAGGGATGTTGTAAAACAAGGTACAAAATAAGAATGGAAAGAGTAAAATGTTTTACTTCCAAACAAACCAAACTTCTCGACAATTCAAGGAGAAAAGATACCAAACCAAAGGGATAAGTTTTAGTTCTTTTCGGGCAACTTATTAGCTAATAACCATATTTGAAAATAATTTTTTACAACAATAATAGCAGTACAACAATAGTATGACAATAGTGAAATCAATCCCTTATATTCTTCACTTAGATGTCAAATCACTTAACAATTGTCCTTTTACTTATGTCAAATCAACAAGACATATGTCGTTGTAAATTACAATGCATAAAGAACATATATAGATGAAAACTCAAATCTGAAATCTGCACAAGTTTTGGACAGCTGGAAACTTCATTAATGTGCTCAAGATGAAGTACATATACATACCATAGCTTTCTCTCAACGTTAGTACAAATCCTCTCAACTCTCCAAACTCTATCTAGGGAAAATCAACAAAACCATAACAACTAAGAAGACCCGATATGCAAGAATCACTCCAACACATCCTCCAAGGCAAGAGGTACTCTCCTCTTCTTCTTCTTTACAATTCCACCCTAAGGTTTTATCACAAAACCCTAATCTCCAACCTCCAAGGGATAAACCTTAACCATAGACCTCCAAGATGCTCCAAGATACTCCAAAAATACCAAGAACCCTAGCAATTGAAGAGAAAGAGAGATCAAGCACATGTGAAGACTCTAGAGAGGGAGAGGCTAGTGCACACTCTTCTTTAGGTCACATCCAACACGAGTGAATACAAGTGAGTGAATGAACAGATACAAAATGGAAAGACCCTCTCCTTCCTCTATTGGTAAGGAAGACCAATAATACAATGTGGGCCATAGCCCTTACAAGCAACCTACAATGAGCTTATAGGCCAATGCAAGTGAGACACTACACTCTAAAGTACATGAGTCATGCTCCAAGGTGATGTTGTGCACAATAATGTCTCCAAGGTGATGTAGCTATGTAAGGCAAGTCCACATCCCTCCATCACAAGTCTCCACGAACTCTATCGATCCATCTAAGCAATGTACTCCATTGGGTCAGCTACCCCTGTAAGAATATTATCGAAGCCCCAAGTGTTCTCGAGCCCATCTTTGATCATCTAAACAAGAATCCTTGCTGCCACATGCCAACTAGGTCTTGATGCCCTCCTCCAAGCTACATAGCGCTCCTCATCTCATGTAGGTCGCTCTCCAAGCAAGTGGAGTGGATTCTTCATGGAGTCCCAATGAAGGGCATCCACCAAATTGTCAAGAGAACTCCAATGCCTAAGGGAATAACACCAAGCCAACAACTCTTTAAGGTCAAGCATCCACTGAACAAGCTATCTCAACTAGCAAATCCATCAAGTACTATATCTCATGTGCCAATCCATCTCAGACCATCTAGGGGCTGAACATACACCATGTACCCCAAATCTCATGAAGCACCCCAAGCATGGTGTAAATACTTTCAGAGTAACTCTAAAAATTAACACAAACAATACCATAATGCACCCCCATTTTTGTTTATTAATCAACAATATAATTTAGTGGTGTTTGACATGGACGAATGCTACTCATTGACAGTTTTTGTTGAATTGCTTCACAATATCCCTTTTATTGAAGTATTTGAAATGCAATTTCTCTTTCTTCTGTATAATCTTTAGAATGCAAAGGATTATACAATATTGCTTATTGTAATATCATAAAGACAATTCTTGATCATAAAGACAATTCTTGATCGTTTTACATTTCTTCTGTATAATCTTTAGAATGCAAAGGATTATACAATATTGCTTATTGTAATATCATAAAGACAATTCTTGATCGTTTTACATTGAGCAATATATAATTTTAGTATTACCCTTTTAAGTATTATATGAGCTCTACCGTCGTGGGTTTTTCGAGTATGGGTGTGACCATTTATCCCAACAACCAAATTATTGATCATATATCTATCTATTCCCTATGATTCAAAACAAATAAATGTGATAGAAGAGGAAAAAACAGGAATAATTAAAGATGCTTGGACACGAATTCTAGAATGGGAGGAGGAGAAGTCTTTAGCACATGAGATCACGTGCTATAGATTTGAAGGGTGCCTGCTGACCACATGTGCTCGTGTTTTGCATTACTCAAGGTCGTAACTCAAGGTTGTAGTTTAAATGTACTTGTGTTTTGTATTATTTAAGATTGTAGTTTAAACGTTCTATGAAATGGTGTTTTTTTGGTTATATTTTTTTGGGACATTTGTTCGAAATCTGGCAAGAGATTGTTAGATCTGCAAATTTGAGTGATTTTTTTTACCATATTCTGATAAAAAAAACCATTTCATAAAACAGTGAGACAACTCCTTACTCCAAAAAGTAATCCGATCACATATTACTTTAATGTAAGATTTGACATTGTTCAAGTGGTAAATCTTGAATTTTGAATATGTAAACAGCGAAGGAGAAAAGGTTTTTACTCAAAAGCTTGAAATAGGGTGTAACCAATTAGCAAGAGTCAAGTAAGTGAATGCATTTGACAGAACTCGCGATTTGATAAAGGGATGACCAAATCGAAGTGATAACTGCTGTATTTTAGCTCAAGGTCTTTTTAACCCAAAATCAAAATGAAAATTTAGAATTTATTTTTACCATGTAAATATAATATATTTTTTTAATCTTATACTAATTTTTTTTCAAAAATAATTTTTTAATTATCACATGTTTGTATTGGTTTGGTTGGTGGTAAATATAAATGATGTATTCCTTTATTAATAATATATAAAAAAAACATTTTTCATAAATTATTGGAATCGTTCTTAAAAAAAAATCTAATTTAATTCTTAATCTTATACTATTTTTTTTTAAAAACAATTTTTATAATCAATTATTGGAGTCATTCTTAAAAAAATAATTCTAATTTAATTCTTAATCTTATATATATATTTTTTCTAAAAACAATTTTTATAATCTCACATATTAATTATCAGATGCTTGTATTGGTTTGGTTGGTGGTAAATATAAATGTTGTATTCCTTTATCTATAAAGGAGAAGCATTTTTCATAAATTATTGGAGTCATTCTTTAAAAAACTTCTCATGTAAATCTAATTTAATTCGTGAGACAAGGCTTCATTATATTAATGATAAGATTCGAACGTGGACAAGTATAAAATTTTGGATTAAAAAAATTTTCATGTAATTCTATAATTCTTGAGACAAGGTATCATTATATTAATGATAAGATTGGAACGTGGTCAGTATAAAATTTTGGATTATAAATTGATTGATTTAGTATGATTTTTTTGGATTATAAATTGATTGATTTAGTATGATTTATGTGTACTGTTAAGTAATTTTTTTTTTTTATTAAAAATAATAATATAATATTTTTTGTTTTGCATATAATAATAATAATAATAATAATTTATTTTTAAGATTATGGTTAAGTCACATCAAATTGGTGTATGAGATCCTCTTGTTTGTGGGACAAGGAACCTCTCTCCGTCCAACAATTTGACTGATAAAATCTACAAAGGTATACATACCCTACCCCTCTAAATTTAAACTTAATTAGATATTATTTTTTAATGTTAAATGAAAAATTTAAATTTTAAATATATTTGTAAAATTATTTATTAAAAACCATACATCTACATGCCTACCCCAATGCCTACCCCAATGTATGCAAAATGCCAAATCTAAATTTAAGTTATTCCACATCTAAATTTAAGTTTTTTAACTGAGATGCAGATGATGCAATGAAAGGTGAGAGTCTAAGGTGTTTAAATGTGTTTTGTATCATTAGTATAAGGAACACTACGCAAACAAGGGTGAGAGTCTAAGGTAACGTACACTTAGTGTAAATGAAGTTCTCCATATTTAAAATATGTATTTTTGCAATTAAATGTGCTTTTTATCATTAGTATAAGGAAGATATGTAACATAATTTTTGCATCTAAATGTGCTTTCTATCATTTAATATAAGAAAGATATGTAACATAATTTTTGCATTTAAATGCGTTTTCTATCATTAGTAGGAGATATGTTACATAATGTAATGTTGTTTTGGTATAAATATATAGTTTGTTTAATATTTTAATATTAATATTGATATAATATATATAGAGACGTGTGCATATTAACCTATCAACTATTGAGATGAATCAAATCTTAAAAAATTAAACATTTTTTAGAATACACAAATTTGAACAAAAACTTACATTTCTACAGATTTGATCTTTCATAATTTGATAGATTTGATGTTAAAACATATACTTAGATTTATTTACAAGTTATATATAAATTACCAAAAACAAAAAATTGCTTACTAGTTATTCTCAATTTAGTTGTACCCCATCTCCATATCAAGTATTGAAGTAACTCAAACAAAGTTTGTCTCAAATGACATCAATTATATGGACCTCCTTCACAATATTTCATTCCATTCACCCATAAACAAAATTTATAAATAAAAATGAAATATCTAGAAATAAAATGAACCAAAGAAAACAAATGAACCATTAATAAATAGAAAATATAAAATGGGTGAGACCAATCATGTTACTTGTTAACTGGGTTGTGTCTTTCCCAGTTTAGAGCTTTTGGAGAGGCTTATGAACATTTAAGTTTTTTCCATTACTCAATTCTTACAGGTGATCACAAGAGACTAAACTCAAAACAAGATTTATATGTCTACGTGATAGTGTAGAGATTTTAACTTTTAACTGTCGAGTTTCCCAACCTTATAACATCAGAGACATACTTGGTAAAGGATTTGTGACTAAATCGGGCGTTTCTTCACAAGCATTGCTATGCGATTGCGATTGTTCAATTAGAAATATAGTTGGAAGTAATGTAAATGGATTTTGTTTAGATTCGAGTCCAGGGAAGATTGAATTGATCCAAGACAAAGATCATGTGAATGTTGACAAGAGTAGTGAAGAACCTATAAGAAAACATGTGATTCATATAATGCAAACACAGTTCCTAGTGATCTTTCTTGCTTGAAACATAATTTAATTGTGTTTCTAAATATCTAAGACACCAGCATGGATAGAATCCTATTGCTAAGTGTGATAAGGGAGCTTGTTAAAACGTGACAATGATCGATTAAAAGAAAATGTAAAACTGAAATTTACTTATGTAAATATTTAGTGGTTTTGGTTTACAAAACCAGTAGAAGTTTGTATAATGAGTGGTAGTTCTCGTAACTATGTAACGGTTTCAAGATTCATATATATATGAAGCTCGAGAGATGTATTAAGTTGCAAGCCTAATTGTAAGCCTATCTCGAATAATAGAGATATCGATACCTTGCCCCGTGAATGTTTCCTTGACACACCGTTAGGGTTTTACCACATAAATCTCATGTGTTATATGAGTTATTAATTTGTCTTTATTGTCATTTTTCCTGCATTTATAGTTGTATTCTTGCTCTTAAATACCAACAGGTGGGATCAGAGCGAAGGTGAAGAAGGTCTGTCAGAGCTCGAGGTTGTTGGTCGAAGAAGCCGAAGTCGAAGTCTGTTGTTGAGGGTACTTTGCACACACATAAAGGAAGAGTCGTGAAGGAAACTGGAAGGCCAAGGGTGCTCGTTTTCCGCGTGCAGATGAGAGAGAGAGAGAGAGAGAGAGAGAGAGAGAGAGAGAGAGAGAGAGAGAGAGTCAGGGGTTCGTCGTGAAGGTGAAAGTCATTCGGTTTTGAGTTAGTGCAAGGGTTTGGGCTTGGAGGAAAAGGAAGACTCCAAAAATGAAGCAAATTCAGTCGAATCATGTCCAGGTATGATTGATGAAGTCTTAACAATTTGTAACGTCTCACAATTTTCTGAAGAGTGGTTATTAGATTCTGGTGCTTCACACCATTTGTGTCCACATCAAAATTGGTTTTCTACATACCAAGTTGTTGACGGTGGTAGTGTTCTAATTGGAAAAAATGTTTCCTGTAAGACTGTTGTAGTGGGGAGTATTAGGATTAATATATTTGATAGAATAGTAAGAATGTTAACAAATGTAAGACACATACCTGAACTCAAAAAGAGTTTAATCTCTTTAGGAGTTTTAGATTCCAAAGGTTACAAATTTGCAGGTCAAGGTGGAGCACTGAAAGTGTTCAAGGGTGGTTTGGTGGTTATGAAAGCAATGAAGATTGAGAATCTTTATAAGCTAGAAGGAAAAACTGAAACACGTTAAGTAGCGGTGGTATCTAAGAAAGCTAGTGCATCTACTGGTTTATGGCATCAATGATTGAGCCATATGAACAAGAAAGGGTTGGGATTGTAGGTATTGGTAAACTGTAAGTTATAGCCAAACTTTCAATCTTTGAATTTCTACAAGTTTTATATCTCTGTTGGTTATAGTGATGAAGTTAAGGGATGTAGATTGTGGGATCCTACTGCCCACAAAGTCATTAGTAGCAGAGATATGTACATGGAACAATTAGTAGTTTTTCAGGATTCCAAAGGGATATTTGTTTGCAAACTCAGGGAATCATTGTATGGCCTAAAGGTACCCAAGAAATGGTACAAGATGTTTGATCCTTTCATGGTGAGCCAAAAATTCTTAAGAAGTGATTATAACCATTGTGTTTATTTTGAAAGTTTGGAAAATGGTACAATCATTTTCTTAGTATTATATGCTGATGATATGTTTGTTGCAAGCCAAATCATGTTTAAGATTAGCAAGTTCAGTATGTATATTGTGAAACTGGTAGATATCCATTTAGCTTTGTATTGTAAGCTTTCTTCAAGTTTATGTCATGATAGTAAGGAAGAAAATGATAATTTGTCTTGTGTACCATATGCTAATACAATAGGAAAGTTGATGTTTGCGATGAAATGTTCAAGACTAGATATTTCACATGTAGTTGGTGTTGTCAGTGGACACATGGAAAATCCAGAGACCTACCTCAAGTTACGTCTCGCAAGAATGAAAGGATCTATTGGGTAAGCTTGGACAAGTACATGATAAGATGTTCTGTGGTGATCGAAGCATTTGGTTTTTGACTAGTTGTCCAGCCTATCAAAATGGGACAACACATCATTTTGTAAGACAGGGCACTGATTGAGATGGAGTGGTCCATATTGAAGCAAATTGTGCAGACATGTTCACGAAACAAGTGTTGTTAGAGAAGTTGTGGTGGTGTGTGGCTTCTCTTGGCTTGCAAAAGAGGTGATGAATGGGCTTGGGAAAGGTATCAGGTAAATTGTTGTCAAGGTGGAGATTGTTAAAATGTGACAATGTAATTGATTAAAATAAATGTAAAACTGAAATTTACTTTTGTAAATATTTAGTGGTGATGGTTTACGAAACTGGTGGAAGTTTGTATAACGGGTGGTAGTTCTCGTAACTATGTAACGGTTTCAAGATTCATATATATATATATATATATATATATATATGAAGGGCGAGAGATGTATTAAGTTGTAAGCTTGATTGTAATCCTATCTTGAATAATGGAGATACCGATACCTTTCCCCATGGTTGTTTCCTTGACACACCGTCAAGGTTTTACCACGTAAATCTCGTGTGTTATCTGAATTATTAATTTGTCTTTATTATCATTTTTCTTGCATTTATAATTGTATTCAGACTCTTACATACCAACAGAGCTTCTATGTCTGTTCAGCTGCTAAGGGAGATTCATATACAACCATAAGTTCCCATTAAAAATACAAATTCATATCCTTTGAATGCCCCTACTATAAAGCCTATTGAAAGTTATCCACACACCAAGGAAAATCAACATGAAAAAGAATTTAAATTAATATAGGTCTATTGGACAAAGTCTCCATCACTTAGACAAAAGATAATCAACATTCCTAATCTATTTCTTCTCCTCATTAATAGCACGTGTTAGTTCAATTAATTGGGATCAAGCTATCATTTGTGTCAGTTTAGCCATCAAAAAAGCTTTCATAATTTAATCATGTCCAAAGCATGTCTTGAACAAAAAGAGAGCAAGGCTTGGAAATTGGTCACGGATCCACAATAACATTTGGAAGAAGTGGATCACATAATTAATGTAGACAATACCAATGCTCCTAATCCTCAACTGGTTCTAACTGCTATAGAGTATTCCAACACAAATAAAGAATCTTGTTTGACTTGCAATTGCCAAGACCCGATGAGTCAAATGTGACATTGAAAATGGAAGCAAAAAGAATTTGATTTCACAAGAACAAGTTACATCATTAAATTTTCCTACATAGCCCTATCCTCAAGCATATAACCTTGGTTGTTTTCAGACCAATAGGCAATCTACCGTGGACTGTGTTGTTGTTTTCAAACAAGTGGGCAATCTACCGTGGATTGTGTTGTTGTTTTCAGACCAGTGGGCAATCTACCATGGGCTGTGTTTGTAGCATCACATTTGCAATTGAGCCTTTTATATCTGATGTAACGCCCATGGATTATTGGGACATATACCTTGGGTGACCTATCAACATGATTGTCAAAGCCTGTATGATGGGTTTTACAACACCTAAAAGCTTCATAATGATGGCAAAACATACATATTCAAATCAACTTCTTCTATAGCTCTTCTCTTTGATAAATTTATGGTTAGATTAGCCCATACAACTAAACAATTTGCAGTCAACGTTATCTGCCAGTTAGAAAAACTAAATTGTAACAACATTCCTCCAAAAGCAATGAAGAGCATTTTGGATGTGTACGGAGATGTCTTTCATGAGCCTAAAGAGCTTCCTCCAATGAAGAATATATAGTGCTCTATTGACCTTCGTCATGGCTCCCAACATTGAAATCAACTGATCTATCGCAAATCTATAATAAAAGAGACTGAGTTTGAGAGAGAACTCAATTGACATATTAATGAAGGAAAGGTTGAGTCTAGCACTTCTCCGTGCAGATATCGATCCCAGTTCCAAAAACAGAACATGAATGGCAATTATGCACAGATTATTGAACCCCAAAGAATATCACAATCAAAATTTGATATTCATTTCCACGAATTGCCGATCTCCTCGAGTATTTCTAGGATCTTCGCTACATTACCAAAACCAGCTCTTGCTTGAAACTATCATCAATTCCAAATTAATCCATTTGATGCTTCAAACAATGCTTTCAAAAAACAATTGGCCTTTATATGGGGGTGGTAGTGCCTTTTGGACTGACCAATGCTCCAACAACATGCAACTCATTGATGACAACCTCCGTAAACATCTTGGGAAATTTGTAATTGTTTATCTAGATGACATCCTCATATACAATAAAACTTGGGACTCAATGCATGACAATGATGAATGCACTAACCAAAAAAAAATCATCTGGTGATAAGACTTTCCTTTTCCATCGTTCAAAATTGTCAGTTTATTTATTCCAAGAGGGTACTCCTCTGTGGTTGTGTTACAAATAAGTATCCTTCACGAATGCCTGTTGATTACCATTGGAAGATTGATGTGAAATAATAGACTAGTGGAAACAATAATCTTAAGGGCCCAACCTGCACTGGCTTATTATCCCTTTCTCCAACGCTAGTCTAATATTTCAAATGAATAGGACCAATACAACCCCCTAAAAAATGGAATCTTGGAACAAGTTCCTCGAATTTCGTAGTCTTGTAGAAAAGGAGTTTGGATAATGTCAAGATTAACAGACTTGCTGCTGTAAATATCCAATAACCTTGTCATAAGGACCGACCTTCATGTACTTGTCAAGGAACCTTTGTTCGCCCAGTTGAATAATAGCAGCTAGACTAGGAATAGGCTTGTAAAGTTGTATTTCACTTATAAATTTGAACACTGCATAGCGAGGCTTGACCCTAGTCTCTAAGCTCTAAGTGAAGAAAGTTGGATACTTCACAATGGTATTTGCTGGAAGCTCAGCCACGTGTATAAAAAAGTCCAAGGTTTTTTGTATCTTATCAATGGAAATATTGAGTACAGTGGGGTACTTCCTGAGAAGCTCCTTGATCTCATGTTCTAGAAGGCCCAAACTTACCAAATGCTTCAATTTCTTTTTGTATGTCTTAGGCCCATTGTAAATCAAGAACATGAGGGCATAAGCAAATGTTTTCGCGATTGGGAAATACCCATGTTGTTTACATATTCAATTTTGAACTTCAGTGAGTTTGTATCATTGCTCAGAATTATGGGGCATCTTGATATTAAAAGTGAAAGCAACTCACCTTGAATCCCGAATTGCTGCAGAAAATCCACATTGGGTTTTGCAAGCCTCTCAATGCTATAGTCTAGAAACCGAGTTTCCCTTTTCAAAGCCATGGCGAGATCTATTGATGATTACAACTTGATGAGTCATCCTCCAGATCGTTCTCCTCTGGACTGAGTTGAGACATCTGTGGGAGCCCATGTGTTGGGTGTGCCCATGTGATGGGTGTACGTCAGACTTTGGATTGAGTTGTGATGACGTGTGGTCTCTTGTCTACTCCTTTGGACTGAGTTGAGGTGACTTGAGATGGTCTCTTGCCTTGTACTCCTCTAGACCGAGTTGAGTTGGCTTGAGATGGTCCCCTGCCTTGTACTCCTATGGACTTAGTTGACTCAGCTTGAGATGGTTCTCCAGATGGTACTCCTGTGGATTCAATTGAGTGATTTGTTGAGTGTGACGTCCCTGTGGGTGAGCACAGGTGGATGTGTCCCTAGTGGCTAAGCACTAGAGGATGTGTGGATCCCTTGCTATATTGTCTGAGAGTAAGATTTGTTGCAACCCTAATTATGTTGTGAAGGGTACAAGTCGGCCCCACCATGTAAAGATAATTAATATTGTGTAATTATTAATTATATTATTAAGTTGTACAAGTCAGCCCTATTGTGCCAATAGACACCTCATTTGATGTGATAGGTTTTGTATAAATAAGAGATAGATCCCCATTGTGGATCATCTCTCACACACTAACTCAACACTAAATCAACGCATGGTCTGAAGTTGGAGGTATGAAATTATGAGGACTGCAGTTCACACTTTTCTAGGAGTTAGTTTTCTCAGTCTTAGAAGCACTCTCTTGTGTGCTAGGTTTTGGTGGTGGATGGTGGATATTCTCTTGGCAATATAAGCAAAGGATTGTTGGGTTTTTCCCAGGATATTTTTAGTGTCTTTTGTGCATGGTTATTCTTCTTGTGATCTTGGTTTACTGTTGTTAGAATTAGGGTAGATTTGCAAAACAGTAGTATCTTTTTAAATTCAGTGATCAAAACCAACTAGATCTTATAATTCAACAGAGATAGCACACATAGAATGTAGATCTATGAAAGACAACAATAAGCTTATAGAGGAAACTCTGATCTAATATAAATAGAAACTCAGATCTAAGGAAATAATACTCTGATCTATAGTAACAATGAACAGATCTGAAAGATACAATAGATCTATAAGGCTATATACAAATTTCAGATCTAACAACTTAGTCTGATCATTACTCAATTGAATAACTTATAAATTCAAAGCATGTCTTCAGATCTACTTAATTCCAACTAGGTTAAACAATTCTGTAGTGAAATCAAAACCAAATCTAAATGAGTAAGATGCATACCTGATACAACAACCTTACCTTGAAGAAGAACAAATAACCATAGAAGATGTAGGACTCTTTTATATGCTCAGACAAAGGTTCAGTTCATAGATCTCTTATGGATCTCATGCCAAAGAATGAAGAAGCTTTCTTGCCACCAAACAAAAGGGCCACAGGAAGGAAACACAATCCCAACAGAGGTTAACTGCCCAAACCCTCACTCAGAATATAACACAGTAAAACCCTTACCTCAAGAAACTTTAGGAGAGGTTACAAAGGAACTGGAAATGCAAGACTGTGTGTAAACCCTTGTTTCAGCAGAGAACTAGACTGAACCCTTTATGTATGCCTCAGCACAAGGCACCCCACAATTTTATCCTAGCAAGAGGGCCGTAGACTAGAGGTCTCTCCACATAGCAGACAAATAGGGAGTCAAAACCCTTATGAACAGTTCGCATAGTAGGGTTGTAGCCTCAAGAGTTTGCACACAACAAAAAAAACTGAGGGTGCCGCACCTAGCACACAACCCACACACTGATAGACTACACTCTAGCAGTCTTTAAGGAGACCTGCGACTACTCATAACATCAACCTTGCAATAAAAGGAGGGAGCCGCACCTAGCAGCCATTCCAAACAGCAATCAAAGGAAGAGGCTGGATCTGAAATGTCCCTTACAACAAATACAAGGGAGGCCGCACCTACACCCACAACAATCACAAGAGGAGACCGTAGCTACATTCACAACAAACACAAGAGGAGGCCGCATCTACCACCCACAACAAACACAAGAGGAGGCCGCAGCTACTACCCACAACAAACACAAGAGGAGGCCGCAACTGTCAGAGAGAGAGATCAGCGCTAGCTCACAAGAAAGATAGATGAGATGAAAGGTGAGAAGGGGGGGGGGGTTAATTTATAGTAATTAGGCTAGGGCAAGGGTTAGACTTAAAACAAATTAAAATCACATGTCTAAATTTAAATTTAAACATGTGATAATAAACATTTAAAATTAAGTTTAAATTTAACCCTTGAATAAGACAACAAAACCCCAAACCAATCATGCAAGGGTAAAGGAGGGTTTGCAAGGTGGCATTACTCATTCCTTCATATCACATGGTGAACCTATTACTTTATCATCACTGCATATGGGACTTATCCCTCATGTGGTTATGTCCTTCTTCAAGGAAGGTCATGTACCATCAAATACTTGATAGAGAATCAAGTAGCCCTAGAACTTTTCCTGGGGTCTTATTCACCAAGGTCAGAGACCAAGGATCAACCCATGCCGTATGCATGGGTACCCTGGACTTTTCCAGGGGCTCTAGGCTTATCTAGGGGCTTTAACTGCTTAGTCCTAGACCAAGAACCCCATTCGTATACTGGGGGCCCTCTCAGGGGTCTTTACTGCTTGGTTATTCACCAAGAACCCCAGTCGTATACTGGGGGCGCTCATAAGGGTCTTTTGCCATGGCACTGAATGTTTGGTCCTAGACCAAGTACCCCAGGAGTGCACTGGGGGCCCTAGATCTCGTCTAGGGTCTTAGCCATCCTCCAGGAGAATGGCTCTCGCAGCTGCTTATAAATTTAACAACTGCAGCTAATGTATTATGTTGCTACAATGGTTATGGTTGTAGCTTATGCTAAACATAAATAAAATAAATGTGCAGGAGGTAAGCATAAAAAACTAAACATGGTATCAGAGAAGTTCCTGAAGAAGACCACTTGCACAGTGGGATAAAGGAAGGCCATGGGAGGATGAAAGCTGCTAGAACCCCTGTTGTAGGTGTAAAGGAAGGGCCAAACACAAATTTTGAGGTGAAGTATAAGGCTGGCCGCAGGCCTATTAGCCTAGGCCGAGCCCTATTTAGGGTCTTAAAAGAAACCACAGAATTGGAGAAGCCTCTTCTTAAACAACAGACTTAAGAGAGAGGTCCATCCAGGGTTGCCGCAACCAGAAGAAGTCCTAAAACGTAGACCTAACAGCAGCCCTTAACCGCAGACTTAAAACAAAATTGTAGTATGGGTTCTTGAGGGAGATCTGAGGCAGACCCAGAGGTATCTTGAAGGCAATTTTGTGTGCAGATCTGAGGAGGATAAGGTTGAGTTTCATGCCTGTGTTTTAGTCCATATTTAAGGTGAATTAATGATCAAATCTGAGGTCAGGACAACAAGAAATCTGAGGCAGTCCTGTGGTGTTTTTTTGAGGCAGCACTGAGTGGATCTAAGGTCAGTTCTTATGACAGTTTTTGAAGCAAAATTTAAAGATTTTTTTGTGACAGAGTTGGGCCTGTTCTAAGGCTGATCTGAGGCAATGAAAATATGAGGCATCTAAGGCGAATTTCTAAGGCAACAAGGTCTAAGTTTGAAGCCTATTCCGAGGCACAAGTCTAAGCTAGACAACAAATTTCTGAGGCAACAAAAAGGGTGATCTCTGAGGCAACGAAAAGTTGACTTATGAGGCAGCAGACTAAAGAGATCCGAATCTATAAGGGCGAGATACTTGAGGCAACAAAGCCAAATTTATGAAGCTGATCTAAGGCCTAATTTTGAGGCAAGATTTGTCAAGTCTTAAGGGAGGATCTGAGGCTTGTCCTGTAGCAGAGATTAAGGATGAGCTAGCATCTGTTTCAAGGTATATTAAGATCTGTTATGAGGCCCATACTACCCACAACCATCCAAAAAGACAGAAGTGTCAGAGAATCAGAAAATTGATGAAGATCAGAAATGGATGTGTCATCCATTCGTCAAAATTATCAAAACATGAAAACCCTGTCCAAGAATAATGAAAGCTTGAAGATAGTTGATGTGAGAGGTATGTTGCAAATTGATCCTTGGGGTGACTTTTGAGTGTGTGCATCTTATTCAAGCTCTAGTGAGGAGACTAGACTTGCAACTAGTGATGTGCAAGGTTTCAAGCCCTTGTCACTATGCGAGAAGAGAGGAAAGCAACTTTAGCCACCTTAAAAGAAGTCAAGGAATGCAAGCAAGAACGACGAGGAGTTCTTCTCTATATCAGCTTTCTCAGGAGGACCGAAAGCAAGATTGAGCATGATTGTAGACTAATGTAAGTTTGTGCTACTTTCCTTATTTGATCATTACTCTGTAGTAGCTTGCATTTTATAATGAAGGTTATTATCCTTGGTGTGGGAGCCCTCATGACTGTTGATATTATGGTAGTTGTGGGAGGTATTTACCTCCACGTGTAACCTTGATGATAATAGAATATTTCGTGAAGCAAGAAGAAACCCTAAAGCATTGAACATAACCCTAGAAGACAAGTTGGCTGAAGGAAATATTTAATATTAAGTGTTTAGCCTCCACAATGAGAAGAAGGCCAAGATAGCTCAGGAAAAACAATATAAATATAGGAAGCCATATCTCATTTGGTACACACAGCTCGCAACTGTAGAAATGTACAAGTGCGCACTGCAGAAACTGGGTAAGTGCGCAAGTCTGGAGAGTAGCTGCAGCTGCAGCTACTGCAATTTGTATTCCCGATTTAGGCTTGGACTTTCTATTGGTTATGGTTTGGAATTTCTGCCCTGTATGCTTGCTCTGGAGAGAGGTACACTACATTGATTGGCTATTAGGCCTAGGGTTTGCCTCCATAATCATTCTTTGTCAAGGTTAAGGTGCTCGGGGGTGGCTTTGGCCTATGGTTGGGTGACATTATTGCTATATTGTCTATGGTTAAACGAGCACCTCTATTATTTTCTAACAGGTTATGGGCCCACACTATCTTCAGACAGTTTAACCGCTGGAAGATAGATTGAGAGGATTTGCTTAGTTATAGTTGTAGTTGCAGTCAAAGTTTTTGTTGCAACAACGAAAGCCTAACCCTCTTGTTGAGGCACCTTAAGTGAAGAGATTGACCTAATTTCTGGATAGCCCGGTATGCCTCAACCTAGCTCACCTCCTGGTATTCTCAGCAAGCTAAGACGTCAAGTTTGAGTTTTTGGTCAAAGTCAAAGGTTGACCAAGTCAAAGCAGTTATGACTTACTCTATGAAGTTAGAAAACAAGTTAGAAGGGGCTTCTAACTTCAGAGCGTGGAAGACAAGGATTGACCTTGTTATCCCTGATATCTAGGGATAACTAGGAGATCATGTCTCGAGGCCCACATGGTCCTAGACATGGAGTACCGAGAGCAGGGTTGACTTGAGCATGGCCCTTGAGGGCCCATCTTTCTTTTTCTTCGTCAGATTTGTCCTGTCAGCAGTAGCAGTTTCCATCACCACCGTCCTGGTCTTGCATCGGAGAGGACTCTTGCTTCACGAGGTAATTGGTCTGAGGTATCATGGTATGTGTCATATTTGATCATTATAACCTTCTTATATATGCATTAGGTTCCTTTCATTTCTGATGACTGCTTGGATCTTACACTAATCCACTTGACCATTGTTGGGGTGATTGATTGGGTGACTTAGCAAGCTGATATTCATGGGTTTTGTTTAGCCACCAAGGGGGATTTGCAGAGCCATCGTCCGCTCCCACCATCTTATCACTTTTACATCTTATACCCCGCTCATCCATCCCATTCCCCTAGTCTGGCCATTAGGATGACCTTTCAGGGTTACATCTTGTCTTGTGGGAAGAAGGGGCTAAAGGCCGAGGGGGTAAAAGCAGCTGGTAAAAGATAAAAGCCATAGGAAATCAAACCTAGAGATGCTTCGCCCAGGGGATCCCCGAGAAGGCAATAAAAAGCCTCTCGATAAGAAACTAAGGGACCCTAAGAAAAATAATAATAATAAAAACAAGACCTAACCAAGAGG
>ML778149.1:329503-419645 GCA_009831015.1 Picea engelmannii
CAAGACCTAACCAAGAGGATGGGAGGTCTCATCACGAGCCGACCCATTATGTTCATAGGTATTTAGCAGTATGACATTGCCACTATCTGGTCACCAAACCAGGGCAGTGACCTTTGGTTTCATGGCCAAAGGAAAGGGGGTCTCATCACGAGCCAACCTTCTCATTTCTGCGAAGATACCAGTGGGTAACGCTGTCAGCTCTGGCCACCAAGCCAAGGCAGTGTCCTCTGGTCAGACCTTGAAGTAAAAAAGAAAGAAAAGCAATAAAGGAAAGATGAGGCAATAAAAGGGCTTGGAAAAAATGCATCCATGACAGGTACAACTCGCCTCCTACAAAGGCACCCACAGACGACACCTGCGCTTGGTCTTACTATGACTAGACATCCCTAAAACCATATCACCGCATTAAACATGGCTTGAATGATCTCCTGAGGAAACTTTCCATCTCTTGTGGGTATTAGCCCAATAGGTTGTTCTGTCGGTTTCCTTAGCTTTGTATAGTAGGTCTGTGTAATGTCTTTGAGCTCTTAGATGATATGCTAGGGATTTCGTGCATATGTTTGATAACTTTAATGATGAAATATGATTTACATTGCTATGATATCTAGGACTGATGAGCCCATGGAGAGCGTAGTTTTTGATGTACAGGACCATACTCGGTGGACAGGTACCAGAGGATCGGTGCACATGGGGAGATGATTAGCTCGGACCTCCATGGGGCTGAAGAGCCCATCAGATGGTTGTTGGGATGGCAGAGGCAAGATAGAGTTATGACGAGCCCTTGCATGGAGAAGAAGAAGGATGCCCTCATCAGGATGTTTTGGCAGAGATTTGACTTGTGGGGATCAGCCCCTGCAGATGGGATGATGGCCTTGATGGATAGGACGCCACCCAGGACAGGCTGGGCGTTTTCTGGAGCAGATGGCAGTGTGTTGGGCTTGTTTGGCACACATGGCAGGTTGCAGGAGCCCTAGAGGGGCCAACGTTTTGCTTGCTGGATGATGATTATGTCCTGAAGGGGCCAACGTCTCCCTCATAGGGGCCCGACGTCTCCATTTTTAGCTCATTTTTGGCATTTTTAGCATTTAATGTGACAAATAATCAAGTATTGTTAAGTCAGCCTTGTCGGCTGTTTTAAATGACCTATTTTGTTAATTAAAGGTCATAAGGATGATATATATTGAGGACGTTGAGCCTCATTTTAGAATAACACAACTTGCTCTCTTGTGAGAGATACTCTTTTAGCTCTTGTCTTGGTTACTTTTCTCTTTTGGAGTTGAGGCGCTACACTTGGAGGATTATCTTTGGCATATGCATGGTGCTTTTTATCATTGGAAGGTGTTACAACTAGGGTTTGATTTGGCTTTTCATGGATTTGTAAGTATATTTTGCATGCAAAACTTCTTTATTGAATGGTTGTAGGTAGAATTGCTTACTTGTATGCTTACATTGCTAGTATTTGCTTAATCACTAAAACCCTAGGGAGCAATCACACAAGTAGGTTGTTGCTTCATGTCCCCATGATAAAAGCTTGTTTAGCCAATTATTAAAGAAGGTTTAGCCTAGCCATAGCTACACTAGCCATTCTTTTTTCTGAGTTAGTTTTGGATATAAGTTGAAAAAAGAGGACGTCCTAGGCCTAATTGAGTTTACACCTAGGGTTTGACTCTTAGGGTTTGAAAGGCCTTGTCCCCAAGCAACACTTTTCAGCCCTAGACTTATATTTTAAAGCTAGCCGTTTTGCCAAAGAGTCTTAAGGAAAGAGGGAGGAGCACGAGGCCTAGCTTTAGCTACACCGGAATGAGCCTTCTCCCCTTAGGGTTTTGATTTGGTGGCCCTGCCATTACAGCACCATTAAACCTAACCCTCATGTCCTTAGGTTTAAGTCTCTCCAAGCCATTAGCCTTTCTCCATTTGACTCCATTAACCCAAGGCACTAGTCTAACAATACAACTTTGAGCTTTTTGTGCTAAAACAACTCTTTTAAACTCTCTAAATTTGAAACCCTAACTAACCCTAGCATCTAGACTAACCCTAATAGCTGATGACGTCTTGCCTTATTTGAACCTTTGTTTGGACTAAAAGTTGCGGCTGACTCATCCCTTGATAGCCATAGAGATATTGAGCAATTTCATTGGTCAATTTAGCCAAACGTCCACCTCTTTGCCTAGCTAACCTAACCCTAACTAGCAACAATATAGGTGACATCATACTTGTTTAAACCCTTGTTTGGCCTTGAAACGTTGAGGTATAGTCATCTATTTAATAAGACTTTGAGTTGCTGATCATATTCATAAGCTTAATTGACAAAAAGTTCTTCTCATTGTCTTCAAATTTGACCTAATAATAGGGCTGACGTCACCTTAAATCTGCAAGAGTGACGCAACAACAATATTGGTGTATGAGCAAATTTATTGCATTAACATATAACAAGAATTGATTTTATGCATTGAATGCAATTATCTCTTGTACTTATTGAATAAGTAATTATAAGCCTTTGTCTTTATAGCAATCATTGACTTCGTCAATAATTACACTCATTATTGCTCATATATGTTAAAGATAGTCATTAATGTTTTGAAGTACTAACCACTGCAGCACGTTTTTTAGTTTTATTTGCTTTGTCTCGCAAACAGGCGCCATCCAGTGGAATATCTTCTCTTTGACTATCCATTTGGTAGTAATCTGTGAAGGGAAAGCTTATTTTGACCTTTGAAGCCTTAAACCCTTGATCCTTTTCCTTCAGAACCCCATGTTACTAGGGACGTCTCCCTTGGGATTAGCCATCCTAAATAGAAATAGCTCCCCATCGAGGTAACAGTGGGTGGGGAAGCTCCTGTTATGCCAGTTTGAGCCTTGACTTCAAGATACCTAAACCTTTCCTACAAACTGAGCGATAACAGACCTCATCCTTGCCAAGAATAAAGTGTTGGATGTCGTGAAAGGAAAGATCATGGAACCACAGTTCGAAGAAGGAAAAGAGAAGGAACCTTAGAACGTTGCAGTTATGGAGAAGTTCAAAGACAATGACATCAATGTCATGAGTATCATAGTGGACTCTATAAAAGACCACTTGATACCCTACATCTCCCATCTTGACTCATCTAAAAAGATGTATGATGCCCTAACAAACCTCTTCTCAGTCATAAACATTGGACAAGTAATGAGTCCGAAGAATGAGCTTCGTAACATGAAAATGAATGATGATGACAACACAACATCATACCTTGTGAGAATCTCTTAGTTAAGAGATCAACTACAAGCTATTGGAGAAATCATTTCAGAGAAGGAACTAGTAAATATAGTACTCAATGGCCTTCCCAAGACACGGGATGCATGTGACGCAAGCATGAACACAAGAAAGGAGTATCCCACATTTGAAGAACTTTGGACTTGTTGTGCACAATAAGAATCAAGGATTAGCGCAAAAGAGAAATCCCAAAAGAAATACGATGATCAAGCTTTCACAACAAAGTTCAAGAATTTTAGGAATAAGAAGAAGTTTGGCTCAAGGAAGAAACCAAATCAAAAAAAGGACGTGTCAAAGATACAATGCTTCAACTGTCGAAAATATGGTCACTACAGGAACCATTGTCCCGAGTTAAAGAAAAGGAAGGAAACAGACAAAGCAACAATTGTCAAAGAAAGAGAACCCTCAAAGAAGGCCAAGCAGGATAAAACAAACTTCTTCTTTTAAGACAAGGTGAAAACTTTCTCTAACAGAGATAATGTATCAAAATGGTTACTCAAAAGTCCAAGATGATGGATTGCTAATCCATCACAAACTCGCATGATGACAAAAGAAGTGCTACTTGGATATGTCTAAGTTTGAGCCTTGCCACGATGTCATGAGCTAGCAGGAAACAAAAGTGTTGAATTCAACCATGATATATTGTAATGATTAGAGCTATATGAAGCCTTTAGAGAAAACCAACGTTCCAGACAAACCAAAGTACATTGAGATCAAGCATTACATTCTTCGTGATGAAGTCCAGAAAAGAAAAGTGGTTCTCCAATATATTTCCACAGATGAGCAGATAGCAGATATTTTGGTAAAGCCTCTGTCCAAGATGAAAAAGTTTGTGTACTCAAGAAACAAGTTGGAGCTCGTGGAGACAACTTCCTTATTGAAAAAGGAAGAGATTACTCCTAGGTTGGGAGGAAGCACTGATGTGTTATTGATTTATGGACAATCATTTTTTCAGTTCAAAAAATGGTCCAAGATGAGCAGTTCCTTTCCAGTTCGGAAAGTGGTTTGAGATTTCCGACGGACATGCATTTTCCAGTTCGGAAAATGGTCCAGATCGGACAATCATTTTCGTAATGAAAATGGTTCGATAGATTGTTGATGTACCATAGACAACGATTCCCCTTATGGCCAGTGTGGGGGAATGGTCTAGGACAATTATTCTTCTTGGCAGTCACTCTGAGTAGTGGTCAAGTAGACTGGTCTGCCTCGCCGGGCAGTCATTCTTTCGAAGTTCACAGTGGTGAGCAGTTTCGAAGAATGGTCTGTTTTGGAGGTTGGTGCAGGACAATCATTTCCATTAGGAAATGGTCCGCACAGTCATTCCCAGGGCAGACTCATTCTCTCCAGGTTGCACTATGTTTAGTGCCGGAAGAATTGCCCAGTTAGGTGAATGGTACAGGTTCAACAATTAGGGACGGGCATTCCCTAGGGCAGACTCATTCTATCCAGGTTGCACTATGTTTAGTGCCAGAGGAATGGCCCAGTTAGGTGAATGGTCCAGGCTCAGAAATCAGGGACATTTATTCTTCTATGCTTGAGAAGAATAGTCCAGATATCCCATGGATGATGTTTTACTTTCTGAGGGCAGATGCTCTTCTAGATCTCACAAATGTGAGTGGAAGAATGGCCCAAATGACTCAGTTTATATCATGATATTGTTTTCTGTGCAAGTTGATATCAGATGATATGATTGCTATGGAGATTGTATGTCTCTGGACAGTAGATACATGCTACTATGGTGGATGTGTTCCACCGGTTGTGACTATGTGTCACTGATTAAGTAGTCGTGTGCTACTTGGTGTGGTAGTGTACCACTGGATTGTAGTTGTGTACTACTACGGATAGACACGGTTGTGTTCTATTGAATGACATTGTTCTGATTGCCATGTAGACTATCAATAGTGTTGAAAATGATTATGAGCTAGATGGATAGTCAGTGTGCTTGTGGACAGACATTCTCCAGGCGGAGAATGGTCCAGATAGAACATATTGCTGGTGGACATGTATTCTCTCTGTAAAGAATGGTCCAGGTTGACAGTTTGTTGACATGTCATGGACTAGTATTTTCCTAAGGCACAGACTGTGGCCCGATTGGGAAAATGGTTCAGGACCGATATTTTCTAAGGCATATAGGTTGAGACGAATCTCTATGGTACATATGACTCGATTAGAAAATATTCCTAGATTGACATTCCTATAGGAATGGTCTTTGTAGTCCATGGCGTAGCTTTTAGCATCTATTGGGACAATCATTCTTTTAGGACGTATGTTCGGATTAGAAGAATGGTCCTTGTATCACTCTGTGGAGTGAGTGACTTATTCAACATCAAGCTTGATTACTCAGATGGAGTATGGCTTCGAGAGATTATGTAGTTGATGCTATCACATGATAGTGATGATGGTGCTCGTGATCTAATCATGAGATAGTTTGTACGACTATGATGATGCTACCGGTTGAATGGTATGTTTGTGCTCAAGACCATTGCCTTCAATACCTCCCTAGCTAGGAGGGAGTGTTGATATTATGGTAGCTGCGGGAGGTATTTACCTCCACGTGTAACCCCGACAAGAATAGAATATTCCAGGAAGCAAGAAGAAACCCTAAAGCATTGAACATAACCCTAGAAGACAAGTCAACTCAAGGAAATATTTAATACTAAGTGTTTAGCCTCCAGAGTTAGAAGTCGGCCCCAGACAACTCAGGAAAAACAGTATAAATACAGGAAGCCAGATCTCATTTGGTACACACAGCTTGCAACTGTAGAAATGTACAAGTGCGCACTGCAGAAATTGGGTAAGTGCACATGTCTAGAGAGTAGTTGCAGCTGCAGCTACTGCAATCTATATTCTCGGTTTAGGCTTGGACTTTCTATTGGTTATGGTTTGGACTTTCTGCCTTGTATGCTTGCTCTGGAGAGAGGTACGCTACATTGATTGGCTATTAGGCCTAGGGTTTGCCTCTGAAATCATTCTCTGTCAAGGTTATGGTGCTCGGGGGTGGCTTTGCCCTATGGTTGGGTGACAATATTGCTATATTGTCTATGGTTAAATGAACACATCTATTATTTTCTAACAATGACTTGGACCATTATCCCAGGTGCGAGAGTCCAAATTTTCTTGGTTGGCTGTTATCCTAGTACAAGAGGCCATTTTGGTTGTTATCCCTATGGGAGGCCATCTTGGTTATTATCCTAGTACAAGAGGCCATTTTGGTTGTTATCCCTATGGGAGGCCATCTTGGTTATTATTCTAGTACGGGAGGCCAGATTTCTTATTTCATTATTGAAGGGCCATTATCCCTAGTACGGGAGTCCAATTTTCTTTGGTTGGTTATTATCCTAGTACAGGAGGCCATTTTGATTGTTATCCCTACGAAAGGTCATATTGGTTATTATCCTAGTACGGGAGGCCAACAAAGTACTGTAGAGGCAGTAGAGGACCTGAGAAGACATGGGATGTCTCCTGGTTAGCAACACCAGAAAAGGAAGATGTCTATCCTTCAGACTTCAGAGGGAGTCACTTGATTTAGAGGGAGTCAAACTATTTGAGAAGAAGGAATAGACAATACCTTCTTCCCCTTCAGCAGTTCATAGGGAGACATTTACTAATCCAGTTGATCATGTAGCTCCAGCTGATGATTCCCAGAGACATTGTAGTAGGCCGGGAAAGGCCTGCATGGGCTCGACAGACTCTGTTGGAGGCAGAGAGACATGCAACTCCTCGTGATACATTATGAGAGAACAGGAGACCACAAAGATTTTCGAGCTATGTTTCAGCTATGAGCCACATCATTGATATTGAACCTTCTTGTCATGGAGAAGTAGCAGGACAACAGTTTTGGCAAGATGCCATGACCGAAGAGTATAAGTCCATCATGAAGAATGATGTGTGGGATATTGTTTTGAGACGGGAAGGGAGTCTATAGTAACTTCCAAGTGGAACTATAAGATCAAACATACAGCTGATGGAAGTGTCGAGAAGTACTAAGCGAGATTTGTGGCTAGAAGATTCTCTCAGGTGGAGGGAATGCATTATGAGGAGACATGTTCTCATGTTTTCCAATACACTTCCATTCGTACGATTATTAGCTACATCCATGGGTTGGAAACTACATTAGATGGATGTAAAGACAACCTTTCTCATTGGTGATACTGAGGAAGAAGTTTACATCGAGCATCCAGATGGATTTGTAACACATGAGAAGGAGTCTCATGTATGCAGGTTGAAGAAAACCATGTATGGACTAAAGCAGGCACCTCGTGCTTGGTATGATAAGATTGATGGATACTTGATGAGTTTGGGCTTCAGCAAGAGTGTTGTTGATCCAAACCTACACTACAACATTGTTGGTGACGAGTCCCTGATTTTGGTCCTCTATGTGATGACTTATTCCTCACCAATTCAAAAAGCCTTATTGATGAATGCAAGCGCGCATTGGCTCCTGAATTTGAGATGAAGGACCATGGTATGATGCACTACTTCTTGGACTAGAAGTATGGCATAGGATTGATGAGATTTTCCTGAGTTAAAGAAAATATACAGTGGAGATATTTGGGATAATGGACTGCAAATCCATGCCTACACCGATGGTGATGAACTTGAAGAAGATGAACGAGGTTTCTTTCGATTCAGACGAGATTGATCCACATCTTTACAGACAGTTGATTGGATCATTGTTGTATCTGGTTAACACCAGACTTGCTATATGTTATGCAGAGAATGCACTCAACCAATTTATGAGCCAACCGAGACAGACACACTGGATAACAGCAAAGCATGTGTTGAGATATATACGAGGCACAATTGGTTATGGCCTGAGATATGCCTCCGATGTAGACATTAGATTGTAGGGATATTGTCTGAGAATAAGATTTGTTGCAACCCTAATTATGTTGTGAAGGGTACAAGTCGGCCTCACCATGTAAAGATAATTAATATTGTGTAATTATTTATTATATTATTAAGTTGTACATGTCAGCCCTATTGTGCCAATAGACACATCATTTGATGTGATAGGTTTTGTATAAATAAGAGATAGATCCCCATTGTGGATCATCTCTCACACACTAACTCTACACATGGCCTGAAGTTGGAGGTCTGAAATTATGAGCACTATAGTTCACACTTTTCTAGGAGCTAGTTTTCTCAGTCTCAGAAGCACCCTCTTGTGTGCTAGGTTTTGGTGGTGGATGGTGGATCTTCTCTTGGAAATATAAGCAAAATGATTGTTGGGTTTTTCCCTTGGTTGAGAAGGGTTTTCCTAGGATATTTCTGGTGTCTTTTCTGCATGGTTATTCTTCTTGTGATCTTGGTTTACTGCAACTAATGTATTATGTTGCTGCAGTGGTTATCATTGTATCTTATGCTAAACAGAAATAAAATAAATGTGCATGAGCTAAGCATAAAAAACTCAACAAGATCAACCTTTGATGCCAGCAGGCTTTGAAGATACTGGAATTTAAGGCTCGAGATTTTCTCTAGACTGTTGTTAAGCAATCTAGATGTTGTGCATACCACATCTCCCAAGTCCTTTCCAGTAAGGGCACAGGTTTTCTTCATCAACTCAATCTTGGGTTCCAACCGCTGATCAACATTAAGACAAACTACACTTGGGTTCTTAGCAATGATCCTCCTTCCCTGGTCTTAGGTGATCATGAGCCTCTGAAGAAATAAATCACTTATTGGGTTGTTTCGGTGGATGTTGTATTGAGCAGGGGTGCCCTCCTTTTGATGATTATTGGTAGTTGAGACTGAGACATCCCACACTCGTTAAGTAAGAATTGTGTAATGAGATTCTGTTGTTGGGTGTGTGTTTTCTGCTTGTGGGTGCTTCTTGTTGATTGGTGTGTCATCATCGAGAGCAATAGATGTTGAAAAGAATGATAGATTTAAGTTCAACAAAGTGAAGCGATGGAATGACGGAGGTGATAGATTTGCATGGACAAAATGGTGAAGGGGAGGAGATACGAGGGCTGATGGAAAGTTTTTGTAAAAGATGACCATGGCTGGTAGGGAAATAAAGGACGAAGAAATTTCAGGGAAGCGATGGGATTTGAAAGAGATCGGTTTGTGACCAAAAGACTTCAACAATAACAAATTATCCCGTTGCAAGAAACATTACAAAGGACAACGGGGTTTGGTTGGGTGTTGTTTAGCTTTTTATGGGTTGTGGTTTCACAAGCAAGCCACAGATGTTGCATTGACGCTGAGAAAGAGAGTTATAAGTTGTGTTTAAGTGTCCCATACCGAACGATCAAAGGTCAACTCAATAAAGAAGGCTTCCGCACTGAGGAGAGTGTTCTTCAACTCAATAAAGAAGGCTTTCGCACCGAGGAGACTAAGTCATTTACTTAAGACATATAGCGCCATGTTGTGTCAATCTAAAATTAGCATCTCCTCGATATTGGAGAAGGGAATATCAAAGGAATTTGGGTTGTTTTATATTGGAGAGAGAAGCTGTGATTTTTTTGAGGCTGGGTTGTTTTGGATAATTTTTATTATTGAGAAGAAATTTTTATTTTTCATTTATGTTGTTAAGGGGAATTGTGAAACTTAAAAGAGTGGAAGGTGAAATTGTTCTGGGTTAACCAATGAAAGGATTCTTGAAGATGTGTATATTCTTGATTGAGAGAGGGTTGTGAGTAATATGTTGCCAATTAAATCTTGGATCTTGGATATTTACTTGCCATTTTTGCTTTACTTCTTAGCTTTGTCTATGCTTAGGGTTATGATAACATGATTATAGATGCACAACTCTTCATTTCTTGGTAGCTAGACATATGTATTACCTTTCTTTCTTGCATAATGTTAAAATGAGAATGATATCATGGATTCTAATTTGGGAGGAGTGTGATATATGCAAATATCCCCTTCATGATTCTAAGGGTGAGAAACTCTTCCCGAGGGTCATATCGATATACAAAATGTGCTTGAAATGGGTTCACAGTCATGAGATAGGGTTTCCACAATTATGATGTTTCTTGCTAGGGATCTTGTTGTCATGGGGTGTGACCAACTTGTACCTCCATGAAGGACTTAGATTTGGTGGATTATGAGGCAAATGAATCTACTAGTCACAAACCTATATTTAGGTCACATCATGAGGTTATATATCTGTGGAGAAGCAAATAGAATTTAAGAAACATTCAATTCTCTGACATCATGATTTAGGGTCTGGACAGAGTATCTCCAGATGGGAAACTTGCAATCAATAAGGAAGCTCGGGATGGAGTTAGGTCAATAAGGGTCTTTGAAGGAGAACCATGCGAAAGGTTTGATGGTAAAGATCCTTACTTTTGTGACATGGTAACTCTTTCGACTAATCGAGAAAAATATCCTACGCTCTTCCTTGATGATAATATCCCAAATGGTAGAAGTGTTGATGGTGTTTCAGGTGGTATCTACTATGAGCCAAAGAACCCGGGCCAGAAAGAAGGTCATTCTAAGGATTTCATGTTGAATCAAAAGTTAGAGGGTCCTCGGGATATTAAGAACTTTGAGGTAAAACATTGGGATGAGACCACGATCTTATAGCCTAGCTAAAATAGATGAAGCCAAAAATATGAGGGCCAAGCCTGAGGGTTTAATGGAGAAGGCTTTAATCATTCATTTTACACTAAAATTGGTGAAAGGGGAAGTTCTCCAAAATTGGCTAAATGAGTCATGGTGGCATGTACTTGGTTATACTCATGTTTTTCATATTTTAGTATGGGGTTGGATATGTTTTATAGTGAGAATTCTAGAGGATGAAAAAATGCTCCTTAGGCAGGATTGGTTATGGGGATAGGTCGATTTGTATTTGAAAAAATGGAAACTAGGCTTCAATCTGTGGAAGGAGCCAATCTATCTGCAACAGGTTTGGGTTCTACTTCCTAGGCTTCTTCTAGAGCTTTGGAATACAAAGATTCTGGAAGGGGTAGTGTAACGTCCCCCAACTTAACCGATGAACATTACTTGTGGAAAATACACATAAATTCAAAAAAATTCAGTGAACTAAATTCTTGTAGCTTACTAGCTACAAATTATACATAGATTTGCCCCTTGCAGAAACCAATTATTAAAATGCAACGACATCTTGCTAGCTAACATGAATGTCTCCTCCTCACTGAGAAAAATCGTGTGCAACAACCCTTGTATTGCATGTGACAACTATTCACAATGCGCCCACACCATGCTTTTTAGTGTGCATGATGATTCGAGCATTGCCCCAGAATCTCGTTATCATTATTACTAAAATCGATTAACAAATACATTTAAACACCAATTACGAACAACATGACAAACAAGCTCATGCAGTTGTCCATGCTAGTTAAAAACATAAATGCAACGAATAATTTCACCACGATAGCATATAATTCATTCTCATGCACAAAGTAAAATGCACAACAATTAAACTCATAAATTAACTCATGAAATAGATAAACACTTATCTTTTTAAAACAGTTGTGCAACTAGTTGCTTAAGAAGGATGTTCCACCCAACCATAGACTTGTTCCAAATCTCAACAGCAAGTCACCCTCGAGCTGGGGCTAGGAATCCACAAGAAAAGAGTGCCACTCACAATTCAATATCCCACAACCCACTGGTACTGTCCTACAACTATCCCGAATTTCCTCACACTCTCTTCCTCTTGACCTACCCAACCCAAGGAATGTACCCCTTCACTGCTCTCAGTCCATCATGCATCCCATTCATTTATCGGGGTCTCTTTGGCACATGTAACTAGGAATCTCTCTACTGAGAACTCAAGGGAACTCACGGCTAGGAAATCTACCAGCAACAATCAACAAACACTTGTTGTTACAATTCAACCCACACAAGAGTTTACTCTTCAGACCTAACAACTTGTCTCTTCAATTTTCAACTCCAAGTGCTCCAAAATGCTCCAACATGCTCCAAAATTTGCCCAGCCTCCTTGCTCTAGCTTTAGTGCTATTTTTCTCTACTCTTTGTTTGTTTTTCATGCAATATTCAATGTGTAAAAACTCTCTGTAACTACCAATACGAATTTCCTTTATTTTCCAAAGATAGTTGACTGCTCACTCTATCAAATTTTGATTATAATTCATCCCTGTGCTCTCCAATAACTATGGGATGTGACTCTCACACCCACCCTCTTACACGAGTTTAATGATTGGGCTCTCATACACTCAAACATAAAATTAGAAGTTATCTCCAATGATAATAAAATTTAGGAAAATAAGTTGAATTAATACCCATAATTAATTTCCCACTTGGACCCCTCTTAGACACTCTCTTCTCTTGTGGAAAACTTAGCCCACATCTTTGTGCATATCCCCCAACAATTGGTGTCACATTTTATTTATTTAGAAACATAAAATACATTCTACGTATTACATCGCTTGGACAAAGCCACATTCATATCTTAAATAAACTAGGGATTATAGTGGGGATTACATGTAGATAATGCTCGAGGATGCTTCATTGCTTTGAAGGATATTTTCTTGGAGAAAGAGGACATATTATTAGTAAAAATGATCGTGGAATTTGATCTCAGAGAAGCGTTACTTGCATGTATTGATATTTTTTGGGGGAATTGGGTTTTCAATCAAAATTTGGATTTTTGGAGTACTCTGTTTCAATACAATGGTTGTCATAACATTGGGCATTTATGGGAAGACTGCAAAAATCCTAAAAGGCTAGTAGAGTGAAAACAAAAAGCTTGGGTATAAAAGATTTCTCCTATCATAAAATTGGACACAATGAATGCTAAGGTGAAAGAGAATGGGCATGAAGATCTCAAGAAGCTAGTTATTACTTGATGCATCTCTAGCACTGGATGGTGTTCAAAGTCAACTAGTTGAACGAGAAAACCCTCGAGGCCCTGAAGATGTTTCTTGCAAGAAATGTGTTCCTCCAACAATTCAAGGCATCCCTTCTTATATTGCTCCCTCGTGATTTCAGAGAGTTCAAAACGAATCCCATTCTATTGTTGGCTCTTCAAGGGTTGTTTGCAAAAATGAGGAGGGTATAAGGGATTTAGACCAAAAAGGGTTTTCTCTTGTAAAATTAAATCCTCTGTAAATTCTAGAAACAATGCCCTTCACATTAGTCTAGTGAACCCTTCCTCAGTGTTAGCTTCCTAGAATTTTGAGGTCCAATTAGAGGTAGGTGGAGTTAGGAAAACCTCCATGCCCTTTTTGTTGATCAAGAAGTTGAAGAGGCTTCTTAGTCTAAAGCCACTGTGTTGGAAAAGAGCAACAAACCTTAAAAACTTTTCATCAAGTCTTCCTATCATTTAAGATTGAAGAAATAGATTATTGATGATTTTGGGGATCTATAAGGGGGTTTAACTATTGGTCAAGACTATACTCCTTCTGTAGGAAGGAAATCCGATATCTCTAAATCATTTTATTAGGCAAAAAAGGAGATTGGGGTGGGGGTGGGTGGGGGGGAGGGAAGCAACATACTATTGGTGGGTCCTTAGAGAAAAAAACCCCAAACACTATTCACAAATGATTATTATATCCCTAAACTCTAGAGGGGTAGGGGGTGCCCCAAAGCAACAAGCCTTAAAAAGACTATGTGTGGTGTACAAAATTGATGTTTTGCTTCTTCAAGAAACTATTTGTGCTAGGTCTAATGTTGTAGAGTTTTTCTCTTCTTTTTTGAAAGATTGGAATTTCTACTCGGTGGTCTCAAGGTGGAATTATAACCTAGTTGCAACCTTGAGGGACTCATGAGAGGGTTGGTCTCAAGGTGGAATTATAACCTAGTTGCAACCTTGAGGGACTCATGAGAGGGTTGGTCTCAAGGTGGAATTCTAACCTAGTTGCAATCTCTTTCAATGTTTACATGCAAGTATTGAGATTGAAGTTGGATCTAAAGAATTGGGGAAGGTGTTCATAATCATTACCCTGTATGGTCCTTATGGAGATAGAAAACCTTTTTGGGAAGGGCTTTGAGATTCTTGTATCTTTAATAGTGGAAATATCATTATTGGAGGGATCTTAATTTTACCCTCAATCAAAGAGAGGTTTGGGGAGAAGCGACAAGAAATGACACTTTTTTTTTTCATTTCTTAGAAGTTCAAAAGTTGATTGATGTAGAACCTGTTAAAATAGTCCCTACCTGAGGAAATGGTAGAAGAGGCAAATAATGAATCTCAAAAAGGTTGGACAAGTTTTTAGTAGTTTATCATTTGATGGAAGATAGAGAAGGGAAAAATCTTGGGTGGCACAAGGAGGTTTGTTAGATCATTTACCTGTTTTGCTACAAATTGAAAATGTAGGTAGGAGGCTTCCTGCCCCTTTTAAATTTGATCATTCAGAGTCAACTAAGGGGGACTTTAGAGGGTTGATTATGGGGGGTTGGAAGTATTATGATGACAATAATGAAGATTCAACATTTAAGCAATTCATAGATAATTTGAAAAGGGTAAATGGATAAAATTTTGAATGGGCACAAAACTATGCTAAAAAGAAACAAAAAGAACTAAATGTTATTATTATGGTAGCCACGGGAGGTATTTACCTCCATATGTAACCTTTTACTTGAATAGATATTTTGGAAGCAAGAGAAACCTAAAAAAGATGTGTGAAAACCCTAGAAGACATGTCAACTCACCAAAATATATAATATTAAGGTATTATCCTCTAGGAAGACAAGTCGGCCTCAAAGGAAAAAGATAAACAAAAAATATATTTACTAGAAAGTTAGGTTGGCCTAGCTAGAAAAATCACTGGACATAGTAATAAAAATAGAGGACGTCTTGGCTCATTTGTTCACTCACTCTCACTCAGGAAGCCAAAAAGGGTGTGAAAGTTTGGTGGAGTAGCAACAACTGTAGTTGTACGGTTTTATCTTGTTCAATCTTTCTGGTACTTTCTCTTGTGCGCTACCCTTGGAGAAAGTGCGCTCTCTTGGTTATCTGTTGGTTTTGGTGTGGCTTCATGGAATCATTCTTTCTGTCAACGATTAAGGTGCTTGGGGGTGGCTTTGTGCCTATGGTTGGGTGACAATGGTGTAACATTGTCTATGGTTAAACAAGCACATCAAACATTATTTAACAGGTTATGGGCCCACACTACCTTCAGAACAATCTAACCGCTAGAAGGTAGATCGAGAGTTCCTTCTCAAGCTCGTTGTAGCACCAGTTGCAGCTGCAACTAGGGTTTTTGATTTTGCAACTACAACAAACCCTAAACCTAAATTCTTGGGCACTTTCAGTGAAGCATTGGACCTAATTTTGGGGCATTCTAGTGCACCCTCTAGTGCCCTCAGCCAAGAAAAATGTTAAGTTTGAGTTTTTGGGTCAAAGTCAAAGTCAAAGGTTGACTTTTAGTCAAAATTGATTTTTATGGTCAAAGTTGAAATTTTAGGGTTTCTAGCTTGTTCTAATCATTGAACCCTTTTGATTCAGTTTCTAACCTCTTTTTGTCAAGATGGTGTCTAGTTTCAGATTAGAAGACAAGTTGAACGATACCACAAATTTCAAAGGTATGCACTTATATATTCTTTTCAAGTTATATCATCCAACAAAGCATGAGTGTGATTGCAGGGGATGTATAAGAGACCTTGTCCAAGCAGTGAATTTGGTACATTCAAAGGAACAAGCGCACCCTCCCTAGCAGTGAAGACTCCAGGTTTGATTATTTAAATAGATATGTCTCTAGTTGTTATGGCATTATTATGATCTTATGTTGCATCTTGATCTATTGAAGTTATGATCATTATACTAACCCCTTAATACTATAGATACACTTGTTGATCTCCTCTCTAGGAGATATTCTTGTTCTTGTGTAAATGCTTATTGTTTTACGAGATGAAGTTTATCTCCTTTAGGATATGTTCTTAGTTATTGACCTAGACTCTAGGCAGGTTATCTTCCATGGATGATACCATGGAGATTTTGTTTTTCTTGTTCCAGGCATGTCATAAGAGATAAATATGAGAGCGAGTTAGACTCAAAGGAAGTCAGTGATCAAGAAGAAGCCAACATAGTTTCGTGACACTTTGCAGAATGCAAAGGGGCATGCAACAAATGGAAACGTGGTCCGAGGATTCTCTCAGATAGAGGGAGTTGATTTCAGAGTTTGAGATGAAAGATCTTGACCGAATTGGAATCCTGGTTGGCACTAGATGATATCTTCAGTGAGGAGATTGAAGAGGTTTATCATGATGGACAGGAAGTCCATGGCCACACCTATGACAACACATTTGAGGAAGTTGTGTCATGGGATAGACATTTGCTTTGTAGAGAGAACCTTGTGCCAATATATGGTTGAGCCATGATCGTATTATTGGGTTACAACACAACATGCAGGTACCTATGTTGTACATATAGATATGATTGATCTTCGATGATGAAGTATGGTTGCCAGGATATACTATTTTTTTTTGGATTGGAAGTGCAGAAGACAGATCTAGCACTTGTGGTGCTACTTCAGCTTGGGATCGAGCAGGATTTTCGGACAAGTAGGGAAGAAGATATCTATAAGCAGCCAGTCATATATCATATCCAGTGACACAAGATATGAAGCAAGGTGGATTTTCAAAGGATCTTGTAGGACTTCATCAGAGACATGGTGCGAGAGGGAGCAATGAGAGTCCATCACTTATCCACATATGAGCAGATAACTGGCATTTTCACTAAGCCTATGTTTGGGAAAAGCTTGGCATGAATGCACATGTTTCCCTAGGGGAGTATTGATGATTGCAACATCCTGCCGATATTCCAAGATTGATTAGATGGACTTGATCATGTGGGAATAGGCCCAGATGTAATCTTCGACAGACTCAATATTTGAGTTGTTGCTAGATCTCCTATGTGTGAATTGCATCAGGCCTTCAAACTCTCACAAGTAGGTGAGTAATTAAATTATGAGTAGGTGCCCTGATAACCATAAGGCCGACTCTATATCCATAGGAATTGGGTTGCAGACTAGGGGAGATAGGGAACATCTACATCCGGAGTAGATGTGCCCCGACATAGTCTTCGACGGACTGAAGACTCGAGGTGCTTGAGGTGCAATTCCACGTGTCCAATAGCATTGAGATAAATGCATTCACGAAGATCCTATGAGAGGATTACCATGAGGTGTTTGTGGCTTTGATGTGGTCATAATTCTTGTCATGGGACAAGAATGACTTGAGGTGCTAGACACACATGTCCGATAGCATCGAGCTAAATGCATTCACAGAGTGATCCTAGGAGAGGATCAATTATGAGGTGAATGTGGCTTTGATGAGGTCATGATTCTTTTCATGGGACAAGAATGACCCGAGGTGCTAGACACATGGTGGTGGAGATGGATCATCAATATAGGTAAATGAGGCTCATGGATATTGCGATATTGTCTACGACAGAAGAATACCAAGAACAAGTATGACAATATATTTTGATGATTGTTACCAGATGATGTTGATAGTAATGATGATACTTATGATGATACTCACGACATGGGTGTAGCCATGGGTGAGCACGTCATGCAGGTGTACTCCATGACGATGATGGTGACACACACTACAAGGTGTAGCTCTAGTGTTCTATAGCAGGTTGTGGCCCTTAGACGAGATTGATAGGTCCACATGGGTGTAGCCATGTGTGATGTAATGATGCTACCAGGACGAAAGACTAGAACAGAACATCATGGTTAAATACCTCCCTAGCTAAGAGAGAGTGTTGATATTATGGTAGTTGCGGGAGGTATTTACCTCCATAACGAGCAAGGCTACGAAGACTAGAACAAAACATCGTGGTTAAATACCTCCCTAACTAAGAGGGAGTGTTGATATTATGGTAGTTGCAGGAGGTATTTACCTCCATATGTAACCTTTGACTTGAATAGAATATTTTGGAAGCAAGAGAAGCCCTAAACAGATGTGTGAAAACTGCAAAAGACATGTTGGCTCAGCAGAATATATAATATTAAGGTATTATCCTTCAGGAAGACAAGTCAACCTCACAGGAAAAAGATAAACAAAAAATATAATTACCAGAAAGTCACGCCGGCCCAACCAAAAAAATCACTGGACATATTAATATAAATAGAGGGCGTCTTGGCTCATTTGTTCACTCACTCTCACTCAGGAAACCAGAAATAGTGCGCAAGTTTGGAGGAGCAGAAGCAACTACAATTGTACGGCTTTATCTTGTTCAGTATTTCTGGTACTTTCTCTTGTGCGCTACCCTTGGAGAAAGTGCGCTCTCTTGGTTATCTGTTGGTTCTGGTGTGGCTTCCTAGAATCATTCTTTTTGTCAATGGTTAAGGTGCTCAGGGGTGGATTTGTGCTTATGTTTGGGTGACAATGGTGTAGCATTGTCTATGGTTAAACGAGCACATCAACATTATTCTAACACTAAATGAAGTGGAAGAAGGTATTAAATGTCTCTTTAATGATGATGAGGCAGGGGTTTTCACAAAAGAATAACATTGTACTATTAAACATCTTGAAGGGAAAAATAAGGCTTTACTTGATAGAGAGGAAGTAGAATGGAGGTTCAGAAGCAGAGTTATTTGGTTGTCTAAAGGTGACAAGAATACAAAGATTTTTCAGAAGTATGAAAGTCATAGGAGATAGTTTGTTCTAAAGATGACAAGAGTAAAAGGTTTTGTCATGAGTATACAAAATGAGAGATTAGTAAACCAGATGGTTTTGGGATAAAATATTTTGAGATAATTGAGATAAGCAATTAACACTTTAAAGATTTATTTAAAGATCCAAAGATAGCCAATATAGGTGAAAACATGAAAATTATTATGTTATTTCCAAGGCTCATTGTTATGAAATGAATGTAGAGTTGGAGGCAGAAGTGAGAAAGGAGGAGATACAATTATTTTTGAACTCATTCAAAAAATCCTCGGGCCTGATGGGTGGACAATAGAATTTTACTTTGGTTTTTTTATTTGTAGGTGGATGATCTTCTTAGAATGGTCGAGGAATCCAGAATCTCGGGGAAGGTCCTAGGTGCCATCAATTCTACTTTCATATCTCTCATTCCTAAGGGAAAGGTTCCTTCAACTTTTGATGATTTTAGACCTTAATATATCTTTGTGTAATTTGGTCTATAAATTGATCTCAAAAATCATTGCAAATAGGCTAAAAGGAATTATGTTAGGTGCACTATTTGAAGAACAATTTGGTTTCCTATTCAATAGGAAAATTCATGATGCTATGGATCAACCCAGGAAGTTTTATATTCAATAAAAACCTATAAGCTTCTTGCAGTTGTGATGAAGTTGGACCTTGCAAAATTATATGACAAAGTAAACAAGTTGTACCTTAGATGGTTACTACTCTAGTTGGGTATGAATTTATAGAATATAGAATGGATAGTGGGATGCCTTTCATCAACTTATTTTGCATTTCTAATTAATGGCTCTCCCTCGGGGTTCTTTCATGCATCTAGAGGTCTTCGTCAATGGTTTCCTTTATCATCCTTTCTCTTTGTATTAGTGGTTGAAGGTTTAAATACAATGATCAAGGATGCTAGGAGAAGAGGGATGGTAGAAGGAATACAAATTTATGACTTTGTAATTATCTCTCAACTACTTTTTGTTGATGTTACAATGATTTTTTGGATAAGGACCCTTACGGGAGATCAAAATTATAAAGGAGATATTGGATATCTACTCCAAGACTATAGGTATTAAGATCAATCAGAGAAAGTCCAAAATGTTGTTCAATGCTTTGCCTGATAAAGAAAAAGTCCAAGTTGTAAATTTTCTTCCTATGAATTATCTAGAATTAAATCAATTTATAAAATACTTAGGATTTATTTTAAAGCTTAGTGATTATAAATATGAAGAATGGATTTGGGTTTATAATAAAATAGAAGCTAGAATTTCAATTTGGTGTAACATATGGTTGTTAATGGGAGGTAGATTAGTTTTGGTTAAAGTTGTGTTGGAAAGTATTTATGTGTATTGGATATCCATTGCACATATTCCTAAAGGTATTTTAAATAAGATAACAAAAAAATGCTTTGGTTTTCCACATATAGGAAAGAGAGAGAAGGAAGGAATACCCTCACTGGAATGGACAAAAGTGACAAATTTAAAGGAATTTGGAGGATGGGGCTTAAACAATATTCACATTTTCAATATGACTCTAGCATTAAAATGTTTTTGGAGGTTAGTTTACAATAAAGCCCTTTGGGAAAAGGTAATTAAATATAAATATTTGAGAGGAATCTCCATAGAAGATTGGTTCAAAAAGGAAAGGAAAATTCCTCAAGGAGGCTCTATAGTTTGGAAGGCTCTAGTAAGGGCCTTTCCACTGATTGGAAAGTGGATAGCCTAGAAGATTGGAAGAAGGAACGAGGTGAGAATAGGGGAAGATCCTTGGATAGGTTGCAAAGGTAATTATAGACTATTTGATGCCTTGATAAGAGATCTCCAACTTATGGGGATTTACGCACTAGAGGATGGAACTTCAATTGATGGAAGGAATGTTTTATCTTAGGGTTGGAAACTAGGAGAGGACTTGAATTTTCAAGGGGGGAAAATTAAGGAATGGAATCAGTTTGTAAATTACAAGGCCATAAAACTTTATAATCAAGAAGATTTAATTAAGTGGTAAAAAAATATACCGGTAAGTTGGGTTATACAACAAAGATGGAAGAAGGTCAAGGTGGAAAAAGAATATGGTGGTGGTAGATAACCTAGAAGCTAGAATGTCCTTTAAAAGTGAAATTTTTTCTCTGGTTAAGTCTAGACAAAGTTTTTTTAACTTCAGATAACTGTCAAAAGAGAAATATGCAGTTTCCTAGAAGATGTATTATGTGCAAGAGTAGTGAGGACTTTGTTGACCATTTGTTTGTTTCCAACATTTTTTCTAGAGCAATTTGGAATGAAATTTTATAGACTTCAAGTGGGAAGAATAAATGGGATCGAACGACAATGGTGGATTGCTTTCACTCTTGGATAGTAGACAAATCTGAAAAAACTTTCAGGGCTTTACTATACTATGTGGTTTGGGGTATTTGGTTATCTAGAAATAGAATGATCTTACAAGGTATAGAGATAAATCCAACTCAGATTGCTCACAAAATTAGATGTGCTTGCGATGGAAGTTGGAAATCCACAAAAGAGAAACCCTCCAAAATTATGAAGGAACATGTTATTAATTTTGGTTAGGCCTGGGAATTCTTTGATGGAGCTTTCCAGGGAGCTCCAACTTTGTGTGGGGTTAGTGATATCATGTTTTTAGACCAATCTCATCATTTCCAACTAAAGTTAGTTGCTAGGAAAGACATAAATAATTGAGTTGAGTTATATGCATCGTGGCTACTCTTGAAGATGACAACAAAAGGGTTTTAAAAAGTTACAAGTTTTTGGAGATTCCCAATTGATGGTGAACTGGGTAAATAATAAATGTAGAATTGATAACTTGGTGCTAGAGCTTATCACGAATAAAATTCGGGTGATCAAGGGGAGATTTGAAGTACTATGCTTTACACATGTTTATAGAGAGTCCAATTTAGTCATTGACCAATTATCTAATGAAGCTTTTTCATTGCAGGTGGGGAACCTTATTGAATAAGAGTTCAGAGGACCCCAAATTTCAACTTTTGAAAGCTTTCTATTATGATGTAGGGTTTTAAAGTCCTCAAAATCTATTTAGTTTTCTATGCTTATGATATTGTATTTTTGTTTTGGAGCCTTTGCACTAAAAGTGGGAAGAAAAAATTCTTTTTGAAGTATGCATTCGAAGAGCCTAGGAAAACTATAATATGCAGTATTAAAATAGAAGCGGAGACAGATGTAGGATAATCCTAAAAATTTAGTTTTTGAGCTTATAAAGGTAGTCTAATATATATTCTGATTTCACACTTGAAATATTGAATATAAATTTTTTTTTCATGGAAAAATAATCGATGTACAAAATTGACTTGATGCCCACGCTTTTGCACAACACCTCTATAGAACAATGTACTAGATTATACAATTGAATTAAGCATTACTTGATCAATCATACATAAGTAGTAATAACGGATATTAATCTCCGATGCATGCCATATAATCTTTAACAACACACCTTTATATAATAATGTAACAATTAATACAATTGAGATAACCAATATCTAATCAAACATACATAAGTAGTAATATCATATAGTAATATTTTTTGGGGGTAGTGAGACATGTATAAGCATTCCCTAACCAAACATACAAAAGTATAACAATAGATAATAATATTTAATGAAATCATTTTTCATGTGTAAGCCAAAACTCATTAACAAGGTTTCATTGAAATGGTTAAGACATGCACATGGTTTCAACTTTGAATCACAAAAAAACAAAGACATTGGAGCGGTTCAGAGGACCTTTGACTTTTTAAAACTATGGTAAGCCTCATAGATGTGCTAGCATCTCCAAAGTTCTAGTTTAATGGAGAATTTGATAACTTTGGAAACACTATGAGGTGGTCCTTTGACTTTTTAAAACTATGGTAAGCCTCATAGATGTGTTAGCATCTTCAAAGTTCTAGTTTAGGGAAGAATTTGATAACTTTGGAAACACTATGAGGTGGTTGGCCAAATTCTTTTGTAAAATTTTAATATAATAATGACTTATGCAATATATATATATATATATATATATATATATAAACTCATGAATCTGATAGAGAGTATTAGCATCCCATAAGCCTGAATAACAACACTTTTGAAGTTTTAAATTTGGACAAGTGCAGAATCACAATCCGTACAATTTTGGGGTGCCATCTTTTTCATAAAACAAGAAATGCTATGCATGAGAGGGCATTACATTGGTAATGGTGAACTTGTACAATGTGAGGGCATTAAACTGAAAATGGTAGCCTCGTATGATGTAAGGTCTTACCTATAAGAGTATTCATATCCAAGATCTAGTGAGGTGTTTATTTTAATGAAACATGTAATATCCATTAGAAAGTTTTGATGTGGAAAAACAATTCCAAACATAATTGCTTTGAGATTTATGTGGTGGGAGTGGTTATGACAATTGTTCACAATTGTCATATTATTTTTTCAACATTTCGGATCATCCACTGGATCCGTCATCAAAAAAATTAGTTGAGTGGGAGAAGAGGGTGACCATGCTAATAAATACGGAAAAAGGAAGAGACTAAGAAACCCTAGAAATATACTAACATTGGCTGAATGATAGAACACAATATCGAAAGAAAATAAAAACAAAAATAATCATACAATAATAAATACCAAGTTTACAATAAACAAGCACATTACTACTACTATTAAGTAATATTAAACATAGAAAAATTATACTATGAATGTATAATAATATTATAGCACTATTGATAATAATATTATAGTACTATTTAAGTATATTAACATTAAAGTATTATTAATGCACTATAAATATCAAATTATATTCAACAATAAACATTATAGTATTATTAATATATATATTAATATTATGATGTTATTAAAGTATATTGACATTATAGAGTTATTAATACACTATTATTATTAAGTTATATTAAACAATCAAATTAAACATTATAGTATTATTAATATATATATTAATATTATGATGTTATTAAAGTATATTGACATTATAGAGTTATTAATACACTATTATTATTAAGTTATATTAAACAATCAAATTAGAGATTATAGTATTATTTAAAGAATAATAAGTAATTTTAGTGCATAGACATTAAAGTAACATTATAATACAATTAATATATAGTAGGTTATATTAATTAATGTATATACATTATAATAAACATTATATTACTAACACCAAATACTTGGATATATTAAACATTATAGAACCATTAAATGTATATTAATATTATAGTACTATTATTGTGTATTAACATTATAGTATTATTAAAGCATTATTAATATATATATATTATACTAGGGGAATTGGCAACTCGCGGTTTTCGTACTCGCGTAACACGGGGTCGATCTCCGTCGGCTACCACTATAACCCCAGGTGCAACCACCTAGTCCGCAAGAATGGCGCACGAGTAAATCCGGGTGAGAATCAAACATGAGACTTCATTTTACAAATTTCCTTCCATTTACATGGCACTTGCCAATCCGTCTACACCCGTGCGAGCATGCATAATTAATATTAGGTAATATAAAATTGAGAACATTAAAATGTTATGAATGTATATTAATATTGATGTATTAAATAATTATAGTATTATTGAAGCACTATTAATATTAGGTTATAATAAACAAAGAACGATATAGAATAATTAATGTATATTAAACAAAGACTAAGAATATGACGTGGTTATCCTTATAAACAAAATAAGGTGAGGTTAATCATATAATCACATTAATGTGAGGTTCATAATAATCATAGAATTCTAATAAATAAAAATCAAAGCATAAGGTCTTTTATTTTTTCCACAGAAAAAGCAGTTTCAATGCTATTTATTATGAATCAAAAGAAACTTTGCTTTTGTGAGAAAAGGTCATTACAAATTTCTATCCATATACAAAACCAAATATTCAAGCAAAATCTTTGAATAGTACCATCACATACTAAACCAAATATGTATCCTTAATAGTTTTCTAGGGTTTTTTGGTTTCTGCTATTTTCCGTATTTATCAACATGGTCACCCTCTTCTCCTACTCGACTAGTTGTCTTGATGATGGATCCAATTGGTGATCCGAAACGTTGACAAATTAAAATGATGACTACAAATTTTCTGAACAATTCTAATAATCAATTCCACCACAAAAATCTCATAACAATGAGTTTTTTTTTCTCTTTTCGTCCAATGTGTTTTGTGAATTGTCTTGCTTATAATTAGTCTTTATAATTATAGTCTTGCTATCTTTAATGTGAACAATTCTAATAACCACTTCCACCACAAAAATCTCCGAACAACAAGTTTATTTTTCTCTTTCCTTCCAATGTGTTTTGTGAATTGTCTTGCTTATAATTAGTCTTTATAATTATAGTCTTGTTATCTTTAATGCAAATTACTTCTTTGTTGGGGATTTCTCTTGCCTCCACTTGCATTCATTTTCTCTTTATAGTAAAATTGTGTCATTAGTTTCATTTTTAGAATCTTTTTCTATTTCCATTTACTTTTTTAGTGTATTTTTTTGCAATTTCAATGAAAACTTGATGTTATTTCACAAGTTGGCACTAAACTATGTTGAGTTTAGTGACCATGTTTGTACCTAATTAGCATCGATTTGAATGCCGCTTTTAATAATCGATGCTACTAATGTCAATGATACAAAATTTTTGGTGTTTTTTGTTGGAGATAATGCGATTTTTGCATTTCTATGTAAAATTACAATGGAGGCTAAAATTGGTGCTAATGGTGCCTAATATAGCATCACATGTGATTTAGCATTGACTTTACTTGTAATTTGACAAAAAAATACATTGATTATGGTATTTGATAAAATTTGATAGAGCTAGAAGAGAAGAAATATTCATTAAGTATAAATAACTTAATTAACTGTTATAGCTCTTATTGGCTCCTCTACTTTACATCTAGTTTTCATCTCTTTTGAGTCTCCTTCATGTCCTGTTTGTGTGAGTGAGTATCTACTTTTGTGTCCATTTGGAGTACTTGCATCTACCTAGTGTCACACTGGTGACTTTATTGCATCTTATTATTGACAAAAATTGTCTCTTTGTGTCCACTTCTACATCATTTTCATACTAATTTTCATCTACTTAGCATCTTGATTATGTCTAATATTATGTTATTTTTGTTGCTTATATATATGGATTCAATGCACACACCATTGGTTATGTGGTTTAGGTGTGTGGGCATGTGCACAATTTTTAAGGGAATTCATTTATCTTAGGTACATCACTTGTCTACGTGAATGCAATGCTTCTATATATGGGCTAAGTGCATGGTTACATGTGAGAGTTGGTTCATGATGGGGCAGATGTGTTATCAAGATGCAATATAGGTTAGGTTCATCTTTCATATTAAGTGTGTGAGACATTAAACACATAGTTTAAATGCATCATTATATTAGATATGTTACTTATGCATATTTGTTATGTGTATACATTAACTGTATGAATTATGTGTATGCGTTATATATTTAAATACATAAATAGATTTCAAGCATTGTTCATAAAATTAAAATAAAAAATAAAATATGATTTAAATATTTATACAATATAAAAACTGTTCTAATAAATAATAAAGACATACAAATCTTTATTAAAATTTGATCCTATAAATTCCATTATACAAAACAAATTTGTATAATATTTAAAAAATATTATACAATTCACCATAAAATCCTAACCTAATCTGTCAATTGAATAATGTTCGTCAGCTCTATTTCATTCTAATTCAAAGCTTTTTCAAAATGCTTTAAAAATTAAATAATGATCACAACATCTGAATAAAAGAAATTCAAATTATTCACTAAACATGAGTTATAACGGGTGTGAGCTTTGCAAGGGAAAGGCCATTGGATAAGAAAGGATCTCAAGGCAAGTGGACCATTAATATTTCTCCATGAACATTTGTCTTTGAAAAGAGATGCAAAGTCCCAATTAAAGCTAGAGTATCATGCATATTAATACACGATACCCTTTAGGCTGTAACCATGCCAGCTTGCTCTTGACCTTCGATTAGTTGTCCACTTCAACGTTTTTGTTTTAAAGTTTTGCAGCACTTTTACAGCTGTCTTGACTCTTATTAGATTATTCATTTTTCATTTTCTTTAGATTGCAAATGCATTTGAACTTTCAACTTTATATGAAAAGTTTGCAAAGAAAACTTTTTTCAAGTGAGGATGCATCAAAGGGTTCTGCCCACAGTACCTATATAACAAATTGCACAGATTTCACTGTATCATTGAGTGACAAGATATATCAGCCTTGGGCTGCTAACATCAAGTACAAGCAAGCACATTATTGGATATAACTGTGTCTGGCATCAATTTTTATGTATGTGTAAGTTTAAGTTGTATGAAAGACGGAAACATGTATTAGTTTTGGAAATGGAAACACTTGGAAACTTTTATATATATATATATATATATATATCTTGCAAAAAAATAAGAATAATAGGTTAATTTGTGGGTAGATTTAAGAACAAAATAGAAGTTAATTTGCCTTTATTTTCTATAAATTAAGGTTTTTTTTAAACTTCCTATAAGTTTAAAGCCTCTCGTGAACACTTGGGTTTTTGGAATTTTTTTTTGAAGCATTTCCATGTTTTCACAAATTTCCAATGCTAGTACAAGGACAGTTTAGAAGTTTCATGCAACAGAGATGTAAGTTCAACTTCAATGAAAATTTATATATTTAAGGTTGTTTTCTTTAAATTATTTCTGTACTAAAGAGGAGAAGACCTTGCCTTCCATTGAAGCATCTCCTATAATTCCAAAAACTAAAAGAAAAAACAAAACTTATTAATAACAAAGGTAAAACAAATGCAAATACTTTTTGGAAACACATAAAAAAGTGCATGCACTTTTAGTTGGTTGGAGAAGTTAGACCTACTAGGTGTTTTAATCAATGAATGATGCTTTTGCATTCTCAAGTTGGAGATCTTTTAAGGACTCTTAATACTTGGAATTCCAGTGTTGCATGTACAAGCTGACATGGATGTCGACAACAAAGACTATGAGTAACTCTCTTCCTTGAGAGTTACTCATATTGAAGGCATATTTGTAGAATAGAGTTGCATACATGGGGTTAGGTAAGGGTGCAAATATAGTAGCAGGTGAAAATGTTTTGAACTGCTGCAATGATTTTCTTTTATAATGGAGGTCAGTGAGATGTAGGTGAAACACGTACAGGTGCCGCTTGTTGATATTATGGTAGCTGCGGGAGGTATTAACCTCCACGTGTAACCCTGACAAGAATAGAATATTTCGGAAAGCAAGAAGAAACCCTAAAGCTTTGGACATAACCCTAGAAGACAAGTCGGCTAAAGAAAATAATTAATATTAAGTCTTTAGCCTCCAGAAAGAGAAGTCGACCCAGACAACTAAGAAAGAGCAGTGTAAATACAGGATGCTAGAGCTCATTTGTACACACACAACTTGCAACTGTAGAAATTTAGTGTGCACTGCAGAAATTTAGTAAGTGCGCAAGTCTGGAGAGTAGTTGCAGCTGTAGCTACTGCAACTTGTATTTTCGATTTTAGGCTTGAACTTTCTGCCTTGTGCGCTAGCTCTGGAGAGAGGTACGCTACATTGATTGGCTATTGGTTCTAGGGTTGCTTCCAGAATTATTCTCTCTGTCAAGGTTAAGGTACTTGGGAGTGGCTTCAGACTATGGTTGGGTGACAATATTGCTTAATTGTCTATGGGGAAACGAGCACCTATTTTTCTAACAAGTTATGGGCCCACACTATCTTTGGACAGTCTAACCGTTGGAATATAGATTGAGAGGATTTGCTCAGTTACAGTTGCAGTTGCAGTCAAAGTTTTTGTTGCAGCAACGAAACCCTAACCCTCTTGTTGAGGCACCTTAAGTGAAGAGATTGACCTAATTTATGGATATCCTAGAGCCCTAACCTAGCGCATCTCCTAGTACTCTTAGCAAGCTAAGACGTCAAGTTTGAGTTTTTGGTCAAATTCAAAGGTTGACCAAGTCAAATCAGTCATGACTTACTCTATGAAGTCAGAAAATAAGTTAGAAGGGGCTTCTAACTTCAGAGTATGGAAGACAAGGATTGACCTCATCCTTGCCAAGAATAAAGTGTTGGATATTGTTAAAGGAAAGATCGTGGAACCACAGTTTGAAGAAGGAAAAGAGAAGGAACCTCAGAACGCTGCAATTATGAAAAAGTTCAAGGATAATGGCATCAATGCCATGAGTATCATAGTGGACTCTGTAAAAGACCACTTGATACCCTACATATCTCATCTTGACTCATCTAAGAAGATGTATGATGCCCTAACTAACCTCTTCTCAGTAAAAAACATTGGACAAGTAATGAGTCTGAAGAATGAGGTTCGTGACATGAAAATGAATGATGATGACAGCATAACATCATACCTTGTGAGAATCTCTCGGTTAAGAGATCAAATACAAAGAAATCATTTCGGAGAAGGAACTGGTAAATATAGTACTCAATGGCCTTCCCAAGACATGGGATGCATTTGCCGCAAGCATGAACACAAGAAAGGAGTATCCCACATTTGAAGAGCTTTGGAATTGTTGTGCACAAGAAGAATCAAGTATTAACACAAAAGAGAAATCCCAAAAGAAATATGATGATCAAGCCTTCACAGCAAAATTCAAGAGTTTCAAGAATAAAAGGAAGTTTGGCTTAAGGAAGAAACAAAATCAAGAAAATGATATGTCAAAAATACAATGCCTCAACTGTCAAAGATATGGTCACTACAAGAACCATTGTCCCGAGTTAAAGAAAAGGAAGGAAACACACGAAGCAACAATTGCTGAAGAAAAGGAACCCTCAAAGAAAGCTAAGCAGGATGAAGCAGACTTCTTCTTCCAAGTCAAAGTAACAATATTCTTCAAAGTTCGTGTACATACCATGTTTACATAGTTCTTGTACATATCATGTATATCTATTTCTTAGAAGATAAGATGTTAAAGGGAAACAATACCTATGGAAGAATAAAAAGATAAGGATTTCTATCATGACGACCACAAGTCAAGCAATACCTATGGAAGAATAAAAAGATAAGGATTTCTATCATGACGACCACAAGTCAAGCAATACACATGAAAATATGAAGTACATTGACAATCTTTGGTAACAAATCTTGTGGAAGCTATTATACAAGTATCATCTGCTAGATAAGCCGAAATCAGAATCAAACCTGAAGAGACCCAGAAGAAGTCAAAACAGAAAGAAGTCAACAATCAAGAGGAAATTAGAAAAAGACTTGTGACACTTTGCAAAAGGAAATAAGGATGCAGACAAAAGTGTGGACTCTCTTAGACGGAGGGCGTTGATTGCAGAATTCCAAAAGAAGAGAATGCATTCATGTATGAAGCAAGAGTTAGAAGGGACATAATCCTAAAATGATATGATCCATTGAGGATTATGAAGTATTTGTCCATGTTCCCATTGAAAATAACAGCCATGATAAGCAACACGTGTTTAGAAAAAGTCTTCTTCGAAAAGAAGCCTTAAAGTATCCTTGGTTGTCCATATACATCCATGATCCTATGATGAAAGGAAGAAGTTGGAATCTTCAGGGCATGGAATCTATAGAAGACTCCATGGACCCAAGAGCAAAATGGAAACATGAGGAAGAACATGAAGATTCCAAGAAAGAAAGAAAAATCCAGAACAACCAGTTATTATATCGAGAATCACAAAGACCACCAGCTTGGTTTGAACCCACTAGAAGCAATCACGTAGAAGAAATGGAAGTTATGATAAAGAACAGTGTATGTAAGAAAATGTGAAAAAGACTTATGAATAGAAACATTGCAAGATTCAAAACTAAAGGTTCTTCCAGAAGACTATGACGACAACTTGTTCTAGTAAATCAGATATACCTCTTGCAGTATCCATGGATTGAAATTCACATGTAAAAGATTGTTCTTCCCAGCAAAGCAAGTGATAAAGAAGCTTATACCAGAAAGAGACCCTATGCATATATAAGAAGACCTTGTATGGATTCTAACAACTTGATGCAGAGTATCTCATATACAACAGAAGCGTGGTGAAAACTTTCTATGACATAAATAGTGTATCAAAATGGTTACTCAGAAGTCCGAGTTGATGGATTGTTAATCCACGAAAAACTCTCACGATGACAGAAGAAGTGCTACTTGGATATGTTTCAATTTGAGCTTTGCCACGATGTCATGAGCTAGCAGAAAACAAAAGTACTGGATTCAACCATGATATATTGTAAATATCAGAGATATATGAATCCTTTAGAGAAAACCAGTGTTCCATGACAAACCAAAGTACATTGAGATCAAGCATTATATTCTCCGTGATGAAGTCCAGAAGAAAGAAGTGGTTCTCCAATATATCTCCACAGATGAGCAGATAGCAGATATTTTGGTAAAGCCTCTGTCCAAGATGAAAAGTTTCCGTACTTAAGAGAGAAACTGGGGCCCGTGGAGATGACTGACTTATTGAAAAAGGAAGAGATTACTCCCAGGTTGGGAGGGAGCATTGATATGTTATTGATTTATGGACAATCATTTTTCAGTTTGAAAAATGGTCCAAGATGAGTAGTTCCTTTCTAGTTCGGAAAGTGGTTTGAGATTTCTGACGGACATGCATTTTCCAGTTCGAAAAATGGTCCAGATCAAACAGTCATTTTCGTAATGAAAATGGTCTGATAGATTATTGATGTACCATAGACAACGATTCCCCTTGTGGCCAGTGTGGGGGAATGGTCTAGGACAATCATTCTTCTTGGCAATCACTCTAAGTAGTGGTCAAGTAGAATGGTCTGCCTCGTCAGGCAATCATTCCTTCGAAGTTCACAATTGTGAGTAGTTTTGAAGAATGGTTCATTTTGGAGGTTGGTGCAGGATAGTCATTTCCATTAGGAAATGGTCTGGACAATCATTCCCTATGGAAAACTCATTCTATCTAGGTTGCACTATGATTAGTGCCGAAGGAATGGCCCAGTTAGGTGAATGGTCCAAGTTCAACAATCAGGGACAGGCATTCCCTAGGGTAGACTCATTCTCTCCAAGTTGCACTATGATTAGTGCTGAAGGAATGGCCAAGTTGGGTGAATGGTTTAGGCTTAGAAATCAGGGACAATTATTCTTCTATGCTTGAGAAGAATAGTCCTGATAGCCCATGGCCGATGTTTTACCTTCTGAGGGAAGATGCTCTTCCAGATCTCACAGATGTGAGTGGAAGAATGGTCCAAATGACTCAGTTTATATCATGATATTGTTTTATGCAGGTTGATATCAGGTGATATGATTGTTGTGGAGACTGTATGTCTCTAGACAGTAGATGTATGCTACTATGGTGGATGCGTTCCATTGATTGTGACTATGTGTCACTGATTAAGTAGTTGTGTGCTATTTGGTGTGGTTGTGTACCACTGGATATTAGTTGTGTACTACTATGAATAAACACAGTTGTGTTCTATTGGATGGCATTGTTCTGATTGCCATGGAGACCATCACTAGTGTTGGAAATGATTACCAACTAAATGGATAGTCAGTGTGCTGGTGGAAAAACATTCTCCAAGCGGAAAATTGTCCAGGATAGTTATTCTTCTAGGACGTATGTCCGGATCAAAAGAATAGTCCTTGTAGCACATGGCATGGCCTCCAGCATCTGTTAGAACAATTATTCTTCTAGGACATATGTCCGGATTAGAAGAATGGTTCTTGTATCACTCTGTGGAGTGAGTGACTTATTGAGCATCATGCCTGATTACTCAGATGTAGTATGGCTTCAAGAGATGATGCATTTGATGCTATCAGATGATATTGATAGTGATGATGGTGCTTGTGATTTGATCATGAGATAGCATGTGTGGCTATGATGATGCTACCAGTTGAATGGTATGTTTGTGCTCAAGACCATTGTTTTCAATACCTCCCTAGCTAGGAGGGAGTGTCGATATTATGGTAGTTGGGGGAGGTATTAACCTCCACGTGTAACCCTAACAAGAATAGAATATTCTGGAAAGTAAGAAGAAACCCTAAAGCTTTGGACATAACCCTAGAAGACAAGTCGGCTAAAGAAAATAATTAATATTAAGTCTTTAGCCTCCAGAAAGAGAAGTCGGCCTAGACAGCTAAACACTGAAGAAATCTAGTGCGCATTGCAAAAATCTAGTAAGTGTGCAACTCTGGAGAGTAGTTGCAGCTGCAACTACTGCAACTTGTTTTTTCGGTTTTAGGCTTGGACTTTCTCTTGGTTATGGTTTGGACTTTCTGCCTTGTGCACTAGCTCTGGAGAGAGGTATGCTACATTGATTGGCTATTGGTTCTAGGGTTGCTTCTGGAATTATTCTCTCTGTCGAGGTTAATGTGCTCGGGGGTGGCTTCGACCTATGGTTGGGTGACAATATTGCTATATTGTCTATGGTGAAACGAGCACACCTATTTTTCTAACATCGTTGAAGGGAGGGTAGAAGAACCGATGCAATTTTGTTGTAGAGCGATTAATATGAAAAAAAATATTGCAAATGTTGTGGAGAGTTGAGTACCAATTGCATGGTTATGCACATGCTTTAGTTGAAATACATTTATAATAATAATAATCTAATTTTAAGGTCATGACCAAGCCAGACACCAAATTGGTGTATGAGACCTCCTTGTTGAGATTTGTGTACCTTGGGAAGTGGTCCCCTTGTGTTTGTGAGCTTCTAAACACAAGTGGGAAGTACTATGTACTACGTGCCTTGTACTTTATGTCTAGCTTCACTTTGACTTAGGAGGTTTAAGTCAAAAGTGGAATTTGGTCATTTTAGCCTAAATGACTATTAATTCACTTTGTGGGTGAATTATGAGACATAAAGTGAACTTAGGGAACTTAACCCAAAGTGGGTTTGTGAGTGAGATTATTATGGGATGATCTCAACCTTTGATTAGAGATGAGATGGGATGATCTTATCCATCCATCTTTTAGGTTTCTTTAGGAGGGTCAAGAGAGGCGCATAGGTCCAAGAGAGGCTCATTCACACTTATGCTCACTTGGAGAGTTTGAAAGAGAGCATTGAGGTGAGGATGGAGGCTATGGTTGAGGGAATCTTGGGCGCCTCCTTTCATAGAGATCTCATGGAGGCTTAGACCCTCATTTATTTGTGGTTGTTGTTCTTGCTTGGAGGAGGGCGCATCTATAGCAAGGAGGTCTTGCAGTGGTCAGATTGCTTTGAGGACAGATTCAATGGAAACATAGCACACAACATCTAGTTTGTGTGCAAGGGTTTCTTCACCAGATCTTCAGGGAGCAAGGGCGCTTCATTTCAGTGGATTGGACAACAAGTGAGGAGGGCGCACCATGCTAGGGTGTATCTCTCATTATTGGACTTGTGTTGCAGCTTGAGACAAGCTACTATTGTATCGGGTTCATTTGTTTCATGTATTTGTTGTATTCCACCTTCTATTCTCCACATATATAGACTTATATTCCAAACTGGTTTTCCCCAGGGGGGGTTTATCTACGGTCATGTTGACCAAAAATACCTGTGTTCATTTTCATGTATGCTAGTGTTTAGAACAACTTTATTTCAGTAGTAAACATCTAGAGGTGTGTTCCATATTTTATGGTATGCATGTGCTAACATGTTGGTGACTAGAACTACATGCTAGAGCACCTAAAAAGCCTATGTAACCGTAACAAAACAACAATGAAGTTCCTGATCTGTTTGTTGATATAAAACAACAGCAAACAAGTGTGTGACAGCAGAAACTTAGAGCCATCTTGAGGTCAAAGACAGACCTAGATAGCAGCCTGTTAGGACCTAGAAAAATCTTCATGGTATCAGAACTTGGTGGTTGATTTTTGTTGAGTTTTGGACGACATTTTGTGGATAGTCCTAGACAGTTTTTGGGAAGATTTTGTGGACAACCATTGACAGTGTTTAGTGGCAGCGTGTTGGCAGAATTTTTCTGGAGAGTTGTAGGACAATTGGTGGACATTTGATCAGCCTCTTTTCACACCTACTTGCTAGGAGTGAGGTTGATTTTCATACGGCCTCTTTTCACAACTATATTGTTGGGAGTGAGGTTGTTGTTTGACTGCCTCTTTTCACACTTGTGTTGACAGGAGTGAGGCAGCGTTCCTTTGCAGTTGTAGCATCAAAGTGAGTGCAGTGGGAAGTCATGTCAACATCTCAGATGCGTGTGGAGGATAGGCTAGCCGGAGCTAGCAACTAGTCTCCTTGGAAGGCCAGGATTGTCTTTCTCTTAGAGGACCTCGAACTATGGTATATAGTTGAGGCTCATGTTGTTGTTCCTCCTGCTACTGCTCTTGTCTTGTTAGCAGAGTTTAGGAAGAGGAACAACAAGGCAAAGAGAACCATGTGTGATGCAATGAGGGGTCACATTATACCCGACTTGACTGGCAAAGAATATGCATTTGAGATGTGGGCATCTTTATGCAAGCTTTACCAGAGCTCTAACCAAAACCGGAAGATGGTTATGTTTGATCGACTCAGGGGCATTCGTATGCTCAAGAATGAGTCGGTTACTTCTTACCTTAGCCAATACACTCGGATCAGATATGAGCTTAAATCATTAGAGAGATAGTGGACCTAGACTCTATGGTGAGGACAACCTTAAACAACTTCACCAAACCATGGGGTCCATTTGTTCGAGGCATTATTTCCATAGAGATCATGCCTACTTGGGAGAGACTGTGGGATGATATCTTCCAGGAGGAGACTAGACTTACATCAGAGACTTCTGGACAACAACAAACATTGCAGGGTCATGAGGATATTTCTCTTTGGACAAAGGGCAAGAAGAAGGTCAACAAGGGAGCTCGACAAGGTCCCAAGTTTGGGGCCACCCCACAGGGAGAGAGCAGTAGTGGGCAGAAGAGAGATATGAGCAAAGTGAAGTGCCTTGTTTGTAAGAAGATGGGGCACTATGTTGGACAATGTCCCAACAGGAAGAAGAAGAAGGGTGGTACGACAACTACAACAGAGGAGGCAAAGTTTCAGACATTGTTTGAGAGGGAGTGTGCCTTCCTCATATGCTGCACTTTAGTTGAGACGACACCCAGTATATGTGTAGTGTCCTTGAGGCCGAACCCCATTGTAAAACATGTTCTAAAAGAAATTGTAATTATGTTTTATAGGCTGGTGAGCCGAGTTTTGTATAAGCTGGTAGGTTTATGTGTCTGTCGGGCCAGGAGTCTGCTGTTGTACTTGTATGTATGCAGAATGATTAATAAAATATAAACACCGCCATGTGCAGAGCGACCGCGATGAATGAGTGAAGGGGGACTGAGCATCCACAGAATGGGCAAGGAGTTAGGGGGCTGAAGGTGGGAAAATGGGCTAAGTGTTGAGCTTAAGGGGCTTAAGCCTGGGAATAATATTTTAATATTATTCCAAAAAGGCATGTGCATTTGTGTTTTATCCTAAGTGTGGCAAGGGAGGACGTACCAGGGTGAGCTGTGAGAAAGGCTCCTCCTCCTCCATTTTCAACTCACGGACTGTCAGAAGGAACGGATCTGACCTCTGCAGAAACACCCTCGTACATCTTCTGAACCGTCTGAACCTGCGTTGACCCTTGCGTGGATTGTCGGTTACGCATTCCCGACACCGGAGCGTGAGTCTATCCTGGGCAGGGCAGATGGGAAACGGCCATTCTGCCGGGGGGGAAAAACGCGAGAGCCTGGGTATGTCTCTGCAAAAACCCGTGTACACCCTCTGTGGGGAGAGCCGAGAAGACTGTGTTCAGTTGCTGAAAAGCTCGATTCATCCTTCCATCCTGCACCAGAGGATCTGTGTAAATTCCCTGCATAAATTGTTTCTGAAGCAACTCTGAAAATCAACACTGTGAGATCTAGTTGCCAGTGCTGAGCTTGTTTTGAGGGGTCCGAGTCTGTATTCCCGGTGGACAGTGTGGTATTGTGCATGAATTGTTGTCCAGAGAAGGTGGTAATTGAGCCTGTGTGTGTGACCTCTCTCTAGGAGAGGGAGGTGGATATTGTTGGAAGAGATTTCTTCCAGAGAGTGTCCAGCACCAGCTTCAGACTCTGAGACTTCCTGATCCGGCTTGTTGCCAAGGCCCAGAGAGGGAGGTTAGCACCGATGGACTGTGCTTGTGAAGGTGTACACTCCCGGGCGGGACAGGCATGTGGGGAATGAGGGTCTGGGAGTAGTGAGCGTAAGATGGCGTCCTGGAAAGAATCCTTCCAGATTCTAAGTGTGGTTTTCCCTGTAATCTCAGCCTAGTTAGGATTCCTTGCCTTGGGGTGGAGCTCGGTCCCAGCTCGGGGGTGATCCACTGTTGAGCTGATGAACAGTGTGGTCTAAGGCTGGGAGGTTCGTGGAAGGCCTGCACTTGGTTGGTGGATATCACCACTGTTACAAGATAAGTGTTTAACTATGTTCTTATCACATTTTGGCATGACTGTGATGTATATATTATCATGTTTTCCGCTGTGTATATGAATTAGTATGAAGTGCAAGTGATTGTTAATTATGGCAATAATTCATATGAATACTCTGTGTTGAGTGTGTTTAATTCTCTAAATGCATGTGGTGTATATATATATACTGGACCGTATGTGTTATGTAATCAAACGTAAGTGTATACCGATTGTTATATTGTGCGTTATAAGCCCTGGGTTTAGCAAAAAAGTACACTACAATATGGTATATAGACAACGGGGCTTCGAGCCACATGATTGGTGTGAGGGATCATTTGACTGATCTCAGAGACATAGAGGTCGGGATGGAGATTTCTCTTGGTGATGACACCTTGGTCAGAGTTGCTAGGATTGGCATTGTTACCTTTCAGATAGACGACATTCCACCTATTTCATTCAGGGATGTTCTCTACGTCCTTGCGCTGAAGAAGAATTTGATTCCAATTTCCACCCTCCAGAATAGGGGTCTTGAGGTGTCTTTTAGAGGGACAGAGGTCCTCATACACCCTAAGGGTCCCTGTCTCACCTCAGGGCAGGTGATTGGAGTGAGGGATGGGAAACTGTTCAGATTTCTTTTTCAGCCACTTCATGCTTTGGCAGTTGGTAGCGACAACAACAGACATTTATGTGAGTTATGGCATCGGAGGATGGCTCACCTTCATCATGGGGCTCTTGGAGGACTGAGAGAGATTGTGATAGGAGTTCCACAGCTCAGTTCAGAGCATCAGGATGTTTGCAAAGGGTGTGCGCTTGGTAAGTTTACCAAGGCTTCTTTTCCCAGTAGTGACACTAAGTCGGCTGGGGTACTGGATTTAGTACACACAGATGTGTGTGGGCCCATGTCTTGAGCGTCCTTGAGTGGTTGTGAGTACTATCTCACATTCATTGATGACTACTCAAGGAAGACCTGGATATATTTCCTGAAGACCAAGAGTGAGGTCTTCAAGAGGTTCCAAGAGTTCAAAGCTCTTGTGGAGAACTAGACTGGAAAGAGGATCAAGGTCTTGCGGTCAGATAACGGAGGTGAGTATTCCTCCAGTCAATTTGTAGAATTTTGTGCCCATTATGGGATCAGAAGACAGATGACCGTGCCTTACAACCCCTAGCATAATGGGGTTGCCGAGAGGAAGAACAGGGCGATCACAAGTGCAGCAAGGTCTATGCTGCATGATCAGAGTTTGCCTCTTTACCTATGGGAAGAGGTGAGTGCTACTATAGTTTACCTGCAGAATAGGAGTCCCCACAAGATTTTGGGGAAGATGACTCCTAAGGAGGCCTTCACTGGTAGGAGGCCCGATGTTGAGCACATCATGATTTTTGGGTGCTTGACCTATTCTCATGTCCCCTCAGAGAAGAGGACAAAGCTAGACCCCACAACCCAGCAGGGGATTCTAGTTGGATACTCAGAGGTTTCCAAAGCCTACCAGATTTACATTCCATCACTACGGAGAGGTGGTGATCAAAGACGTTAAATTTGAGGAGGGTAGGTCTTTTCATAGATCTCTCGAGTTGAAAGTCAGTGTTGAGGATGATGCAGAGGCACCGATTGATGTCTCAGAGGGCGCACAGCCTTAGGTTTTTGGTACGCCAGTTTCAGGGGTGACAAGGTCACCTTGCACAACTTCAGGGTCACAGTCAGAGGGTGTTCAGGCAGAGGGAGCAGAGGCTTCAGGATCTCAGAGTGTTGAGACTAGACCTGAGGCAGATACTCTTGGGTAGGGAGATCTTACTTCTCCTTTGATTACTTCAGGGAAGAGGAAACCTAGATGGTTTCAGGAGACCCTGAAGGAAGCCAAGGAGAACGTAGGAGAGCCCAAGAGATAGTTCAGAGAGAGTAAACCTCTAGTGAGGTTTGGATCCTATTTGGATATGGTGACTAGTATCTCAGATACTGAGCCACAAACATTTGCGCAGGCAGTAGACTAGCAGGTTTGGCGAGAGGCCATGCTAGAGAAGTATGACTCTACTATGCGCAACGCTGTTTGGGAAGTGGTTCCGAGGCCAGTGAGGAAGTCAATTGTGACTTCCAGGTGGTTGTACAAAACCAAGTATGCTGCAGATGGAAACATAGAGAAACACAAGGCCCGATTTGTGGCGCGACGATTCTCTCAGATAGAGGGAGTCGATTATGATGAGACATTCACACCAGTTGCGAGATACACCTCGATCAGGAGTATTATTTCCATAGCGACGGAGATGGGTTGGAGGATACATCATATGGATGTGAAGACTGCATTTCTAAATGGATTTATAGAGGAGGAGGTGTACATTGAGCAACCACAAGGGTTCGAGGTGAGTGAGAGGGAGTCTCACGTGTGCCTTTTGAGAAAGACACTTTATGGTCTGAAGCAAGCTCCTAGAGCTTGGTATTCACGTATAGATACATACTTGCTTCAGATGGGCTTTGAGAAGAGCGATGTTGATCCTAACCTCTATTACATCATTAGAGGTGAGGACACGCTCGTTCTCATTTTGTATGTGGATGACTTGTTCATCACAAGCGGAGAGGATCTCATAGCTGAGTGCAAGTTGGGACTTGCATCAGAGTTTGAGATGAGTGACATCAGGTTGATGCACTATTTTCTGGGTATGGAGGTATGGCAAGAGGAGGGACACATATTTCTCGGGTAGGGGAAGTATGTTGCAGATATTATGAGCAGATTTCAAATGGAGGACTGTAGACCTATGTCGACACCCATGGTCACCAACTGGAAGAAGCTTAGTGCTTCAGATTCCTAGTTGGTGGATGCTACAGTTTATAGATAGTTGATCGGTTCACTTATGTATCTGGTCAACACTAGACCAGATATTTGTTTTGTCGTGAACACTCTCAGCCAACATATGGTAGAGCCGAGGAGTGTTCACTGGATTGGGGCAAAACATGTGTTTAGGCACATTGTTGGGTCAGTTGATTATGGCCTGGACTATATCAGAGGTGATGGGGTCAGTTTGGTTGGCTACACCGACTCATACTGGGCAGGATGTGCTACTGACAGGAAAAGCACCTCGGGGTGTTGTTTTGGTTTAGGGTTAGGACTTGTTTCCTGGTTCAGCCGAAAACAAAAGTCAGTTGCTTTGAGTTCCGTCGAGGCAGAGTACATGGCGACCAGTCAGGCCATTTGTGAGGCCATTTGGATTCGTAAGATGCTGGTAGGATTATTTGGTCAGGGGTTGCCTCCGACTGTCATACACTGCGATAATCAGAGTTGTATCAAACTCTCTGAGAATCTAGTTTTCCATGATCGGTCGAAGCATATTGAGATTAGATATCACTTCATCAGAGATTAGGTTCAGAGAGGAGCAGTGCAGTTGCAGTATATATCGACCAATGAGCAGATTGCAGATATTCTCACTAAGGCCCTGCCAAGGGGCAAACATGTCTACTTCAGAGACAAGATGGGCTTGGTGAGAAACACTTTCCTCGGTAAGAGGAAGTGTTGAGATTTGTGTACCTTGGGAAGTGGTCCCCTTGTGTTTGTGAGCTTCTAAACACAAGTGGGAAGTACTATGTACTATGTGCCTTGTACTTTATGTCTACTTTCACTTTGACTTAAGAGATTTAAGTCAAAAGTGAAATTTGGTCATTTTAGCCTAAATGACTATTAATTCCCTTTGTGGGTGAATTAAGTGACATAAAGTGAACTTAGGGAACTTAACCCAAAGTGGGTTTGTGAGTGAGATTATTATGGGATGATCTCAACCTTTGATTAGAGATGAGATGGGATGATCTCATCCATCCATCTTTTAGGTTTCCTTATGGAAGTTCAAGAGGGGCGCATAGGGCCAAGAGAGGCTCATTCACACTTATGTTCACTTGGAGAGTTTGAGAGAGCATTAAGGTGAGGATGGAAGCTATGGTTGAGGGAAGCTTGGGCACCTCCTTTCATGGAGGTCTCATGGAGGCTAAGACCCTCATTTATTTTTGGTTGTTGTTCTTGCTTGGAGGAGGGTGCATCTATAGCAGGGAGGTCTTGCAGTGGTCAGATTGCTTTGAGGACAAATTCAGTGGAGAGGTAGCACACATTTCTTCACCAGAGCTTCAGGGAGCAAGGGCGCTTCATTTCAGTGGATTGGACAACAAGTGAGGAGGGCGCACCATGCTAGGGCGCATCTCTCATTCTTGGACTTGTGTTGCAGCTTGAGACAAGCTACTATTGTATTAGGTTCATTTGTTTCATGTACTTGTTGTATTCCACCTTCTATTCTCCACATATATAGACTTATTTTCCAAACTGGTTTTCCCCGGGGGGGTTTTATCTAGGGTCATGTTGACCAAAAATACATGTGTTCATTTTCATGTATGCTAGTATTTAGAACAGCTTTATTTCAGCAGTAAACATCTAGAGGTGTGTTACACATTTTATGGTATGCATGTGCTAACCTGTTGGTGACTAAAACTACATGCCAGAGCACCTAAAAAGCCTATGTAACCGTAACAAAACAGCAGTAAAGTTCCTGATCTGTTTGCTGATATAAAACAGCAGCAAACAAGTGTGTGACAGCAGAAACTTAGAGCCATCTTGAGGTCAAAGACAGACCTAGATGGCAGCCTGTTAGGACCTGGAAAAATCTTCACTCCTTGTTTGTGGGACAAGAGACCCCCCTCCCCCTTGGTCATGGTTAGCACCCTTTTAACCTAAGATTCGGTGTGGCACTTTTGAACTTTTCCATGCAGATCTCTAACACTCTCGGTTACAAAAAAGGAACATGAATGGAAATTATGCATGAATCAAAGAAGATCACAATCAATAATTGCTATGCTCTTCCATGGATTGACAATCTCCTTGGAGGATTTCTAGGAAGCTCGCTACACCAAATCCAGATCCAGATCTTGCTTGAAGCTATCATCAAGTCCAAATGAATCTATTGGATGTTTAAAATAATGCTTTCAAAAAAATATCTAGCCTTTATAAGTGGGTGCTAGTATGTTTTGGACTGACCAATGCTCCAACAACATGCAACTCATTGATTACAAGCTCCATATACATCTCAGAATAATTGTAATTGTCTCTCTAGATGATATCGTAATTCATAACAAAACATGGAAAACATGCAACTCATTGATGACAAGTTCCATAAACATCTTAGAAAAGTTGTAATTGCCTATCTAGATGATATCGTAATACACAACAAAACATACGAGGAAGGAATACTTTCGACATATGTAGACCATTCTAGATATCCTCCAATAAAACTAATTAAAAGCCAATCTTAAAAAAAAAGTTAAGATGTTATTTTATATCTAGGTTTTGTCATTGATTTCAACCCCGAGGCCCAAACCTAATGTTACTTACTCGAGATTTTGCAAGATATGCCTCTTATATCACACATCTTGTGAGGGAGAAGAACTTCTTGACAATTTTGTAACATATGCATGGCTCACAATGGATAAAGAAAAACAACATATAAACATATACAATTTGTTTAGACTCTAATAGACCGCAATATAAAAACTTTTATTATGTACATGGAAAGGCATGGTCATTGCCTCAAACACTACATATAGAGTTTATTCCAGAAGAAATGGCCATTTGGAAGTCACTGTGCAAGAAGATGAGGACAAGCTCTTAAGAAAGCTTGTGGTGCCAATCAAGAGAAGGATCCAAGCACATAGGGGCAAGGGAAGGCACTGACAGTTTATGGCTTCGGTAATCGTGCATCAGAGGTTGTTGCCATGTAAACTTTTGTAATACCAGCTACGGTTCTATTCTATAAGGGAGATGATTGAAGTGGGCCTTGTTCGACTACCAAGAAAATTGTTTTTTTCTGGTTTGCTTAGAGTAGCAGCGATATAATCCTTTTCGGCAAACTTTTCTCCCAAGCAAAAGAACTATAGACTCCGATCAAATATAACTCAGCATACCAAAATCAAACAATTAGTTTCCGTCAATTAGTTCGGATGTAATATGTGTTAATTTGCATTACTATTTAAAGATAATGCTGATCAGGAACGCAAGCAATCAGTGCCTCTGTAATGGGCATTTCAGTCTAAACTTCTATAAGTTTGCTATAACTCAAAGAAAGTGAAACATTCACCTTTCTCCTTGTCTAGTTTAGAATTGAGGAAGAAATGCATGACAGTGATGAATGTAATCACAAACAACAAGTTCTTGGGTGATACGCCTTTCTTTTTTCATCATTCAAAATTGTCATCTTATTCCAAGAGGGCATTCCTTTGTGGTTGTATTACATATGACTATCCTTCAAGAATGCCCATTTATCGCCATTAAATGATTCATGTGAAATAGTACACTGGCGACAACAATATCCCTAAGGGCCCAGGCCGAAGTTTGAACTGGCTTATGATCCCTTTCTCCAAGTAGTCTAATCTTTTTAAATGAATAGGACCAATAAAACTCCGAAAAAAATGGAATCTATGGAGGAACTTCCTCCGGCTCCTAGCCTTGTAGCAAAGGGCTTTGGATAATGTCAAGTTCAACAGATTTGCCACTGTAGATTTCCAATAACCTTGTGGCATAAGGACTGTCCTTCACATATTTGCGAAGGAAATTTCGCTTGTCTAATTTAATTATATAAACCAGATTTGGAATAAGCTTGTAAAGTTGTATTGCACTATAAATTTGAGTACTGTGTGGCGAGGCTTGATCCTAGCTTCTAAGCTTAAAGTGATGAACATTGGATACCTTACAACTATATTTATTATTTTCTGAAATACCATTTTGAACTTCAATAAGTTTATATTATGGCTCAGAAATCTGGGGCATCGTGATAGGAAAACTAAGACCAACTTACCTTCAACCTTGGATTACTGCAGAAGATCCACATTGGATTTCATCATCCTCTCAACTTCAGTGTGCAGCAGTGAAGGTGCTCTTTTCGGAGCCATGGTGAGACAGTCTGAGACTAGTCTTCGATGCAAACAGGTTTTGAAGATTATTGGACTTTAAGACTTCAGTTAAGCGATATGGTTGCTTTGCATACATCTCCCAATTCATTTCCAGTAAGGCCCAATGTTTTCATGCGCTTGATCTTGGGTTTCAATTGCCGATCAGCTTTAAGAGCAAGAACACCTAGGGTTTATACGATGATCTTTGTTACCTAGTCTTCACTGAATCCTGATATTTGAGGAGGTAAACCAGTTGTTTGGTTGTTTCGACAGATCTCGTTTTGGGCAGGGATGCCCTTCATCTGATGATAGTTGATATAGTTGAGGCTGAGACAACCCACATTCAGTGAATAATAATTTAGGAACAGGATTCTGTTGTTGGGAATAGGTGAGTGTGTTTTCTGCTAGTGGGTGGTTGTTGGGTGTGTCGTTAGGAGCAACAACAGCAATGGATGTGGAAAATGATAGATGTAAGTTTAACAAGATCAATAGTAGGAATGGTGGTGGTGATAGTTTTGCAGTAACAAAATGGTGAAGGGGAGCAGAAGCCGACGATGATTGAAAGTGTTTGAAGAAGATGGGCATTGCATAGCATGGGATATATTGATAGAATTTACAATCTGCAGTGGCCACTCAGAGGGAAATGAAGTACAAGAGAGTGAAGGCCAGAAATTTCTTGCCAATCCCCAATTCATTTGGTAGAAATGTTGGGTTAAACTTCACTCGGTGAAAGAGTCAATAAATTAAATCCACTTTAGGTCAACAGAGGTAGTTTTTTGGGCTCATGGTTTTGGTAGCCTGTGGTATTGTACCCGTGAATTGCATGTAATGAAGCCTTTAAAAAGGCTTAGGATATTCCATTGTAAGGGGTTTGGAGGTGAGCAGTGAAGGCTCACTTGGCTGACTTGGCCAGATTTGGTCAAGGGAACAAAGATATCTTTGACTGGTTTTTCTGTAAGGGTTTTCCATGATAAATCATGGTGTCATGTGCTTGATATTTTAGTTGTGCTTATTTTATGTTATTAATCTCTCTTATATTCCTAACAAGTGGTATCAGAGCGAGGTTACGAGTGAGAGGCTGACCGATCTGCCCGCTTGATAGAGTGGCTGTTATTTACAAACCCACTGCACATAGGAAAAGTGCTGCTTGTTTCAGAATGTGTTGAGGAGGACAATAGCTCGCTGGAAGGAAGTAGTTCTTTTGCAGATTGGAATTCTGTGTGATGCCAGATCAGAAGATCTATGTGTTCACAGATCTGAAGTAAAGGCAGAGTCTAAATGAAGAGCAAAGCAGAAGCAATGGTGAGAAGAATTGGTAATGATCCTAGTTTTTCCTATTGGTTTATGTTTTGGGCACGTGAGGAGGCTAATCTTGATGTTGTTGTAAAGCATTCAAATGCTTGCTGTACCTGGATTGAAATATATGTGTTTTTGAAAAGCAGGGGTGCATGATCGGTTGTACCCAACACCCCCGAGTTTTTTATCCAAGTTGTATTCCCCGGGTTTGTTGCAAACCCTGTTATTAAGGCATACATGTAGCGTGGTAGTGCATGGAGTCATCCCTCTCATGCATAGAGAGGATGTAGGATCAAGTTGTGGAATGAACCACTTGGATAGGTATGAGGGTGGCAGGTGTACTTGTATGCTAGCTTGATGTTTGAATCGGAGAAGTTAAATCTTTGACTAAGGGGGAATCTGTTAAGTAGTCTTAAAATGTGAGATGGTTGGGATCAAGTTATGATTAAGGGGGGTAGGACCTAGATAATTACCCCAAGTCAAGTTTAAAAGGAGGATTGTTGGGTTAAACTTGACTCTGTGAAAGAGTCAACAAGTTAAATCTGCTTTAGGTCTACAGTGGTAGTTTTTCGGGCTCATGCCTTTGGTAGTCCATGGTAATGTGCCCGTGGATTGCATGTAATGAAGCCTTTAAAAAGGCTTATAGGATATTCCATTGTAAGGGGCCTCATGGTGAGCAGTGAACTCACTTGGACAGCTTGGTCAGACTCAGTCAAGGGAACAAAGATATCTTCAACTAGATTTTCCATAAGAGAGTTTTCCAAGATAAATCATGGTGTCATCTGCTTGATATTTTATTTGTGCCTATTTTATGTTATTAATCTCTTATTCCTAACAAGAAAGGTTTCCAATGCTGCAATCTGAAAGAGATAAGTTTGCCACGAGAGACAGTAAAAATGTTAAAGGGGGCTTGGTAGTCTTTTATTAAAAATTAAAATCCAATTATTTTTTGTTAATACAAATAAGCGACATCTATTTACACGGGGTTATAATAAAGTACATATATCATGTGTTTTCTTCGCTAAGCAATGATAAATAGGGCTATGTAGTATGACAAAGTTACCTAGAGCTTGCAAATGGTTTTTCATCTATTTTTTCAACGTGCAGGTTAGAATCATCCAATGTATTTACACATACTTCATAAACTCCAATAAATAACTAAATTATTTTTATTAAATTAAAAAAAATTAAAAAAGATGATTATATATACATCTATTACATAATAATATGGCAATATTTTTGCTGAAGTACTCTCCAGAATTAAATTTTTTTGCTGAAGAACTCTCCAGAATTAAATTTAGAGATGGACAATGGACATTTACAACTGCAAATCTGACAATATTTTTGCTGAAGAACTCTCCAGAATCAAATTTAGAGACTGTCAATGGACATTTACAACTGCAAATCTGACAATATTTTTGCTGAAGAACTCTCCAGATTTATATTTAGAGACTGTCAATGGACATTTACAACTGCAAATCTGCATTATCTTCGAGGTTGTGTATCAATTCCCGACATTTCTGGTAAACAAAGTTGAGGCTTTCCTTTCCTTAAGGACTCCTACCCTTTTCAGTCACTTGTTTCTTTTGTTGGCAACATACGTGCATTCTTTGACTCAAGTGGATTCAACAAACACTGGTCGGTTTCTCTCATTGGTTGATCATTTCAATCCAATTTCAGATCAACACTAACTGCAATAACAACTTGCTTGAGCTCGGGGTGTGTTGATTCTTGAAGGACAGACATGTACTTGGGAGATTTGAACCTTAATGGGAAGAATAACACCAACACCATTTTAACAATTAACCCCTGTCTCCCTCCATCTCTGGATTCCTAAGTTGCACAAAACGGGGAAACGTCTAGAAGTTTCTGAAATGGGGACATTAGGAAACGTGACCCCCCCAAAATGGGTACGTTAGGGGAAACACAGTATATATATATATATATATATATATATATATATATATATATCTTGCAAGAAAAAAATAAAGATACACATAAATGACATTTTAGAAGGAAAACCATGTCTATATTAACATGAAAGGACATGTGGCACGTAGTTAGAGGAGTAATGCCTTGCATGAGAACACGTGGATACAACCATGGAATAGGAGCATTGGACTAACATCTTGTTAGAGAGTGCACCATCCTAGAGGAGAGGCATTAAACCTTAGGAGAATCATTCATCAAGGGCATTTCATCATGGGGGTTGGATAAACCCTAGTATGACACTTGTACATCCTTGTATTGTAGAGAATAGTGTTATCAGAACCAAACTGGTCAACCCCAAAAATGTTAACCAGTGGACATCGAGGTACATAGAGGGCTTGGTGCTCTTGATTAAATGCCAATTCCATACCCTCATACATGATAGAATCCAATGGAAATGTTGTACTCTTGCTAAGCTTGAAATCCTGAAAACCATTAACTTTTAAGTCTGTTGAATTTTGGATGGGACCTAAAATTCTACTTTCTCCATATGAAGTCCAATGAGGTTGGAACCACTCTCAAACATCCTGAAACAATTAATGGTAATGTTAAAAATTTAAGTAAAATGATGAAAATGAAAGATAAAGGAGAATGTCACTTAAATGAGAGTGTAACTTTTACTTTGTGAATTTAATATTACCATTGATTACTAGGGTGGGTGAAATGGTGATGATAGTTAATTGAACATGTGGCCAAATTTAAAATGTTTATTAGTAGTTAATGAAGAGAATTTTTTCCACCTAAGGGTCCCACACCCCTCTTCACCACTTGAACGGACCTGCAAACCAAAAGAAATCCACTGAAACAACTATCGTATAGACCGAAACAACTTGGAAACATCATTGACCGTACCGTATGACGTTTCCAAATTGGAAAACACCATACGATACGATCAGCGACGTTTCAGCATTTCGTGGAATTTTCGATACTGGTATGTCACCAGGGGGGTTGTTTCCTGCAGCTGGATTCAAACCTATGACCTTTAAAAAAGAAATAAATATTCTTAACAAATAAACACTCTTAACACCTTACTACATAATCCAGTTATAAAAAATACAGGTTTCAATCATGGCATCAATTGCATAAGTCATATATACTTCAACACAAATGAAAAAAGGAATTATGACTTACAAATATATTTGGTACCATTTACTTAGTAAATTGCAGTAGATTATAAGTTATTGTTGGGATTTAGAGCCTAAAACAATAATTAAATACAAGAAATATGACAATATAGACAAAACAATCATTCAGATAACACGCGAGATTTACGTGGTGAAACCCCAACGTTGTGTCAAGGAAACATCCACGGGGAAATGTATCGGTATCTCTATTATTCAAGATAGGCTTACAATTAGGCTTACCTCCCAGCCCCCAGTGCATTTCTTGGGCTTCATAGATTTATATCTAGCTTGGAACCGTTTACATAGTTACAAAAACTACCACCCATTATATAGACTTCCACCGGTTTCGTAAACCAACACCACTAAATATTTACGTAGGTAAATTTTAGTATTTACAATTTCTTTTAATTTGTTGTCACAATTTAACAATCTCCACCTTGACAACAATTTACCTGATACCTTGCCCAAGCCCATTCATCACCTCTTTTGCAAGCCAAGAGAAGCCAAACCCCATCGCAGCTCTGCAGCTTCTCTAACAGTACTGGTTACATGAACAAGTCTTCACGATTTGCTCCAGTATGGACCATTCCACCTCCATCAGTAACCTGTCTTACAAAATGATGCATTGTCCCATTTTGATACACTGGACCGTTAGTCAAATACACAACGCTTTGACCGCCATAGAACACCTTATCCTGTACTAGTCCAAACTTACCCAATAGATCCATGCATTTTTGCAAGACATAACCCGAGGTAGGTCTCCTCTTGTCCAAATCTCTTGAATCATAACCACAAACTAAATCATTGCAACCACTATAGGTGATACTTGTGTTTTTGTGCTTCTAAGATACTGAAGCACCCATTTCCATGCTCTTCACATGGTTTTGCCATGTGTCTACTGAAAACACCAACTGCATGTGAAATACTGACCATTTCATTGCATACATCAAACTTCTTACTAGCATACGATACACGAGACATATAACCCTTTTCTTCTTCATTACTAGGATAGAAACTTGAAGAAAGATTACAATGGAAAGCCAAAGGGATATTGACTGGTTTCACATTATTCATACTGAATTTCTTGAGTTTCTTCACCACTTACTTCTGTCGTGATAACCAAAGCTTACCATCTTTCCTGTCTCTGTGTATTTTCATGCCCAAGATTTGTTTTGCTACTCCTAGATCCTTCATTTCAAACGTCCTAACCAACTGAGCCAACCTGTTGATCTCAAACATGCTTGTGCTTGCAACAAGCATAACACATGATACCAAGATAATGAATATACCATAAACACAACAATTATACTCACTTGTAAAATTTCGCTTACGAAGGAATCAACTTCTTGTACCATTTGCCTGGCATGCTTCAGGCCATACAATGACTTCCCTCAGTTTGCAAACAAATCTTCTGTTGTGATCCTGAACTAACATTTCTGGTTGTTCCATATACATCTCCTTATCCAAAACTCCATGTAAAACAGTTTTAACATCTAGTTGCACTAACTCAAGAACAAGTAACACAACTAGTGCTAACACAACATGAATAGAAACAAGCTTAACAACTACTGAAAAACTTTCATGGAAATCAATACCTTCCAAATACCCTTCTGCTACCAGTCATGCTTTGTACCTTTCATCTTTTACTATGTTTGATTTTATAAAAGGAGATTCATCAAACATTGCATCTCTGTCCATGATGATTTTGTGGGTAATAGGATCCCACAATTTGCATCCCTTGACACCATCACCATAACCAACAAAGATCTACCTATTTGCTCTGGGTCCTATTTAGAATGCTAATAAGAAACATAAGCATCACAACCAAATAATTTCACATTTGAGTAATCATCGGATGATCTGTTCATACCTCTTCTAGACTCTTCCAATCTTTTGGAACTGATGGTGACCGATTTACTAGATAACACAATCCCATCTGCCCACAACTCTTGCTGCAACTTGGCATTATTGAGCATGTCACTTCAATCCCAACTTCCTTGAAATTCCACGAATATGAACCTGCCTCCATTATATATTTTCAAACACTTGATTGACCTGCCAATGTTCATTTCACTACAAAGCTCATCAGCCTTCCTACAAACCCACCTTTCTAACTTGGACACCTTATGCTCCACCTCGAACTTTGCATTCAAAACCTTGACCAAATCCAGGCTACCCAAAAATCATGGACTCGAAAAACCACATGCTTTGAACTAAAAAACATATTTAACTCATTGACTCTTTCGCAGAGTCAAGATTAACCCAACATACATTCCCCCCACATCTTCATTCTACCAAAAATCTATGTCTAGACTTTTCATAGGTGACCCAATAAACCAGGGGTACACATGCCTATCCATGTCTTATAGTTGTATGCCCATTTACATGCAACAAATAATTTTACAACTCCAAAATAAATAAATTTTTTTCTTTCACGGTGACTCCACCATCACTGCTCTATTGGAATACAAAACTCATACATCTGGCATGACCTGTTGAGTAGGTAAACCAAACTTGATGACCTATGTGAGTAAGTAAGATATAAGTCAAACAAGTAGTTGATGGAGATAAGGATGTAATAAATAACCTTGACTAGAGTGAGGAGAAGTGTCTAGAAGAGGCGATCTAAGCCCTTGATCTATGCTCAAGATCAATGGTCCAGTTTCATCTAAATCTGTATAAATAGAGGCAGTGTCTAATGCCAAAGATCAGGTTGTGTTTGTGTGTTCATCTCTATCTCTTTTGTGTAGTCTTATGTGAGGTCTCTGTATGTGTTTTCTGTTTCGCTCTTGTTGTTGCTAACAAATCTCGCATTTTAAGTTTCCACAATTCGAAGTTATTTTTACCATTATATTTTTTTCAACCTCGAATTTAGCATTTGTGTTCTTTGTCATTAGTTCTCTACACACATGCTCCCTCTTTAAATATCAATTTGACTTTTCACTCCAAAAGTCAATTTGATTATTTTGAAAAAATATATTATATTTCTGAGATCTTCAAATATCAATTTGATTTTTTTTTTCACTTCAAAAATCAATTTGATTTAATATATATATATATATATATATATATATATATATATATATATATATATATATATATCCGCTCCATCCGTGAATATTCAAATTTGCATAAAAATTTTAAAGACTCCACCCACAAAAATATATATTCTTCTTTAAAAATATATATTTCTCCACAAGATATATTTTCCTTGCAAAAATATATATTGCCTCATAAACAAAACAAAAAAAAACGGGCGGACTTCTTAAATATATATATCAAAAAACACAATCTTTGATTTTCTTTTTTACTGACGGTTCTCTTCCACCAAATGAAACTCGACTAGAACACAAACGACCCTTCCTTGTAGTGAACAGATCCAATAGATTCGCTCCTCTTCCGTGCATGCAAACAAAGCTAACCCTCAACTCTCCTTTTCTTCCTCTGCACTCTACGACTCTTCTTTTGAGCGGACAGGCATAGCGACAACTCTTAACCTCTATGGAATCGAACAACAACTAGGGTTCTCTTCGAATGATGGCTAAGGTTTTACTCTACCGCTCATCGTTGCTCCTCTTCACCTTTTCCAATCTTCGTGGCCTTCACAAGAGTTTGCAAGGCAACCTTTCACTTAGTCTCCATTCTCAACTTAACGTCCGCAGATTTCTTCTTTATGCAGGGGATGACCTCTGTGTGGCCCTTCCTTTGTGCAATTGACCAGCTTCAACTCCACAGACTGGTTCTTCCTCTTTCTCAGCCCAGTGCATCCTTCACCTTCGCTCTAATACCACTTGTTGGGATTTAGAGCCTGAAACAATAATTAAATGCAAGAAATATGACAATATAGACAAAACAATCATTTAGATAACACACAAGATTTACGTGGTAACACCCTGACGGTGTGTCAAGGAAACGTCCACGAGGCAAGGTATCGGTATCGCTATTATTCAAGGTAGGCTTACAATTAGGCTTACCTCCCAGCCCCTAATACATTTCTTGGGCTTCATAGATTTATATCTATCTTGGAACCATTTACATAGTTACAAGAACTACCACCAATTATATAAACTTCCACTGGTTTCGTAAACCAACACCACCAAATATTTACATAGGTCTAAATATTTACATAGGTAAATTTTAGTATTTACAATTTCTTTTAATTTGTTGTCACAATTTAACAGTTATTTATGCAATTATTACTACTAAAAGAAAATAAATTTGGATCATCACACATGTACAAGGTTATCATTAAATGCAATCTTGTTAAAATCACAGTGACATAATACTTGTTGGGTATTTTTTCCTTCTCATTTTATATTCCTCCCTATAGGCACTGGAAATAGCTTACAGATAACCCAACGAGTATAACCGTTTTTTGGCCATGTATGCTGACATGGGCGTACATCTAAGCTGGCGTGGAGGGAGGTGTTGGGTGATAGGTCAATTTTGAGATGTGCCAACGTGGTATCAATTAGACGCTCTATTAGAAATTTAAGGGTAAACTAGAAACATAAATACTTTTTAATAGATCAACAATATATTCAAAAATTTCTGATGTAAACAAATAACAGAAATAATACAATGGATCTGAACATTAAAACAAAACAGATCTGAACATTATCTGAACATAAACAAGGAACAGATCTAAACATTACAATAGCAAAAACAAGGAACAAATTTACCTGATTAGCTTGTTGTTAGTCTCTTTTCTGTATGCTCAGAAAAAGCTATAAGAGTCATGAATAAAACCCTTAGGGGTAGATCTCATCATGGACTTGTGAACAATTTTTCCAAGAAGAACTTAGGGTAAATATCAGAAAACTAGCCAGCATACCAAACAATAATTACTAGGCTAAGGCAAGGACACTACTGTCCAAAAGAAGGGCCACTTACAGCCTTAGCAAAACTGTCCAAAGCAAAACAAAATAGAAGTAACATAGGTGGTACTAGAGATAGGAAAGAAAAAGGAAAACAAATGCAACAACAGTTAGATGGTGGAAACAAACAGCAAGAGGAAGGAAGATAGCGGCTGCAATAGGTGGCACCAGAGGAAGAGTGGCAGCAGCAGTAAAACCCCAATCAGCAAACCCCAATCAACAAAAACCTCAAACAACAAACCCCAATCAGAAAAAGCCTCAAACAACAAACCCCAATCAACAACCACATTCAGCGACAGACTAGGGAAGAGAGGAGAGGAGGCGTCGTAGCCTATACCCATCAGAGAACTACTCCAAAAGGAGGGCCACACCACTTAAACCAGCAAGAGGACTTTCAAGGAGGAGTCTGCACCCTAAGAACAACAAGAGGGAGGATCCAAGGAGAGGATTGCACCTTAAACCAGCTAGGGAAAGCATCCAAGTAGAGGGCTGCAATCTAATCCAGCAAGAACTGTCCAAGGAGGCAACATACCCAACCAACAAGAACAAACCAAGGAGGCTGCATACCCAATCAGCAAGAGGACTGTCCAAAGGGCCGCACCACTAGACTGCAAGAGAACAAAGAATCCAAGGAGGCCGCACCTTAACTGAAACAAGGAGGGGTTGCAGCAAAAACAAAACCAAGGAGACCGCACCCTACACAACAATCAAAACAAGAGAGCCGCAACAAATTTCAGACCAAGAATAGTTTTGGAGAAATAAGAATGAGTGAGTGAGTGAGGGAGAGAGGTTTCCTTTTATAGCTTAGGAAGTAGGTTAGGGTTAACTAAATTAACCCTATACTTAGCGTTAAAATAAAACCCAACAATAAAACAAATTAAAAATAATTAATATTTTAATCATAAAAATATTAATTAGAAAGTCAACAAGTCAAAGTGACTAGAAAAGACCAACATCATATTAAACATTAAGAGCAAGACAAAGTCAAAGGGGATTTTTCTTCAATGGCAAGATGTCCACATAAGTCTCATGATAACTTATAAGTTTTTTATCATCCCAGCATAAGAGGAAGGTCAATGACGTGACCGTCTCCTTCTTCTTCACTGCTCCTAGGTCTCATGAACCATCCCATGAGAGAAGAAGATCACACATCATCTCGTCTTGGTATTTAACCAAGAACTGCCTGGTCCCAAACCAGGATACCCCAAAACACATATGGGGGCCTTAGATCACCACTAGGGTCTTATCCACCAAGGTACACAACCAAGGATCAATCCAAGCATGAGCAAGGATTCCTTGGAACACATCCAGGGGCCCTAGAACACATCTAGGGACTTATATCATGAAACTGCTTGGTCCCAAACTAGGATACCCCAGGATGTGTTTGGGAGCCCTAGATCACCACTAGGGTCTCATCCACCAAGGTACACAACTGTAACACCCTGTTTCCCCAAGTCCGTAAAAATAACTATATTGGCCAAGAACTGTGGCAAACTCAAAGACGTGAATGTTTGATTTGACAAACCTTTTTATGAAAGGTCGATGAATGTAAATTATGTTATGAAAATGTGATGCATGGCTGTTGGGAGGGGGATGTGCTAAAAGAGACCACGATGGCTAATGAGAGGTGGTGAAAGGGACCTGGAATGGTTGCGTTAACTTCCACCGAGCTAGTACCGTACTGGTTTTACTTGTTCATAGATCAAAGCAACTCTTTGACCCCGGAATGGATTTCCCGTCAGATTGGTAGGTGGGGAGGCTCCTCAAGAGTTAATGAGGGGATGGGGGTGAACCGCCTATCCGTAACAACTCCCAGACCTGACCGCGGACGGGGAAATTCGCGCCACACACAACCTTGCAGGAAAAAGGCAAGAGAGGAAGTGTGGTAAAGGGGAAGAGAGAACGCGCGCAATAGGGATCGCGGGGAAGAACTGGGGTAACTCTGGAAACACAGGGAGTTCTGAACATAGGAGAAGGAGAGTAACCTTCGTCCTTGACTTCCGTTGAGCTGGAAGTAGAGAATTGAACCTCAAGCATCGTGGTCTAGCTCGGGGGTGGCTAGTGGTAAATCCGTTTGGAATCACTGAGCCTACGGTTGGGTGGAAACGAGCACCCCTCTCAGCAGTCGCGTCACACCTGGTGTTTTCTGATAAGTGTTATGACTTGTATTTTTTGAATTGAATGCATGCTCATGTTTATATGCCCATAAATGGTTCCTGTATGGAAGTGTTTGTCTGTGTTTTGATTTGGAGACAAGGGATACATGCTTATACTTATATGACCATAATCGGTCTATGCATAAAATGAGTAGGTTCAAAATACGAGTTCGTTCCCTTGAGAATTGTCCTATCTACTTGGCTCGCGCTATGCCCTGGTTTAATTTCCTGAAGGCACTTCTCTCGGGAAGTTTCCTCGCACTCCAGAGTCGGAGTGAGTCCCTCGAAAGGACTACCATGATAGTAAACCCACGAGTTTACTTTACCCTTACCACCGAATTTATAGCTCGGCGAATTAGGAAGACTTTTACTCAGGTCACCAAGCCTAGGGATAATTTACCCAAGAACCCTCTGAAAGATCTGTTGAAGCTCTATTGCCCGTCAACCTTAACCTTTGCATAGGCAGGAGGGTGGTCTTGGCAACGTCCTGAAAGTCCCGGAGTATTCGGACCCGTTCATCGACATTTCGACGTTTCAGCACCCAGGAAACCAAAGGGCAGGACCCTTCGTCGTCGCAAGTCGCGAAGTCCCGGTATGTGAAACTCCAAATTAGCTTAGTGTGAATAGGTTTCGGCATTTCGGCACCCGAGAAACCAAAGGGCAAGACCCTTCTTCGTCGCAAGTCGCGAAGTCCCAGTATGCGAAACTCCGAATTAGCTTAGTGTGAATAGGTTTCGGCATTTCGGCACCCGGGAAACCAAAGCGCATGACCCTTCGTCGTCGCAAGTCACGAAGTCCCGATATGCGAAACTCTGAATCAGTTTAGTGTGAATAGGTTTCGACATTTCGACGTTTCGGCACCCGGGAGACCAAAGGGGAATACCCCTCGTCTTCCAAGTCGCGAAATCCCGGTTCACGAAACTCCGGGAGGATCTGGACCGTCCATCGGAGGAGACGCGTGGTGAGCGGTCAGAGTTCGGGGAAAGCTCCGAAACCTTGTAAGCCATTGGATCTCGTAGGACAGCAAGGGGGTTAAGGCTGAGTGTCCTTCAACGCCCTTAAGCTTAGGAGGGACAGTGACCGTCAGATCCAGATCAACGAGGTTCGTTGATCTCCTACACAAATTTCCATATCAGGTTTCGGGGTTTGAAGAGTCGAAAGACTCGACTCGCTTGCATTTCGAACTCCCGGTTACCGAAGTCCCGATATGGCCAGGACCGTCGGATCAAGGGGAAGATTTGCAGCCGTTGATCTCAACGAAGGGACGATTTCGGGTTTCGGGGTTTGAAGAGTCAAAAGACTCGACTCGCTTGCGTTTCAAACTCCCGGCTACTGAAGTCCCGATACGACCAAGACCGTCGGATCAGGGGGAAGATTTGCATCTGTCGATCTCAACGAAGGGACGATTTCGGGTTTCGGGGTTTGAAGAGTCGAAAGACTCGACTCGCTTGCATTTCGAACTCCCGGTTACCGAAGTCCCGATACAGCCAGGACTGTCGAATCAGGGGGAAGATTTGTAGCCGTCGATCTCAACGAAGGGACGATTTCAAGTTTCGGGGTTTGAAGAGTCGAAAGAATCGACTCACTTGCATTTCGAACTCTCGGTTACCGAAGTTTCGATATGGCCAGGACCTTAAATTAGGGGGAAGATTCGCAGCCGTCGATCTCAACGAAGGTACGATTTCGGGTTTCAGGGTTTGAAGAGTCGAAGGACTTGACTCTCGGGCATCGCTGAGTCGCGAATTGCGAAAGGCGCCTCTTGGCTTGGCCCAGGGTCATAATCGATGATCACATGAAGGTGAAGCCCGTGCTTGGTGCTTGAGTTGTACACGATAGGTTTTTCAATGAAAGAACCGGTGGATTGGTTTAGTGAAGGTTTCGACAGGAAGAGCTAGTTTGCGCTAGGACCTCGTAGGAACTCGGGGATTCTGTCCCTCGAGAAAAAGGAGAAAAAGGAGAAAAATCTATTAGGCCATAGTGGGTGTGTGACAACAACCAAGGATCAATCCAAGCGCCGAGGAAGGACTCCCTGGAACACATCTAGGGACTTATATCATCAAACTGTTTGGTCCTTGACCAAGAACCCCAACAATACATTGGGGGCCCTCACTAGGATCTTTTGCCATGGCTCTAACTGCTTGGTCCCAAACCAAGAACCACAGGAGTGCACTGGGGGCCCTAAATCTCAGCTAGCGTCTTTGTTATCCTCTCTGAGAATGGCTCTTGCATCTGCTTAATTTTAACACTCCCTCTCAGCAAGAGAGACATTCTCTACAACACCAAGCTTGTCTTGAAAGTACACAAACTTTGTCAACGACAGAGGCTTGGTCAAAATATCTGCAGTATGTTCCGCCATCGGAATATACTGAATACTGAGAATGTTGTTTTGCACTATGTCCCGAACATAGTGATATCTCATCTCAATGTGTTTTAGTTCTGTCATGAAAACACATGAATCTCGGAGAGCTTTACATAGCTCTGGTTATCACAGTGAATTACTGTGGGTTCCAGCTCAACACTGAATAAGTCTGAGAGTAGCTTTTCAAGCTACATTGCTTCTCTACTAACAATACTTGCAGCAATGTCTTCTGCCTCTGCAATTCTTTAGGCTAAGGAATACTGCTTCCTACTGGACGAGGAGATCATAGTTGAACCCAAACTAAAACAATATCCGGAAGTACTCTTTCGTTCCACTGTATTGCCCATCCAAATTGAATTTGTATAGCCATGAAGCATTACACCTACACTGGAAGTGTATCTGAGCCCATAGGCTATAGTCCCTCGAACATATCTGAGAATATGCTTAGCAACAACCATATGAATGTGTTTCAGTTCACACATGAACTGGTTGAGGGCATTTACTGCGTAACAAATGTCCGTTTTGGTATGTACTAGATACATCAAGGACCCAATAATCTAACGATATATGGTAGAGTCTTCTGGATTTGAACCTGTAGCTTGATCATGTAACTTCTTCAGGTTAGAAATCATAGGTGTGGTCATGGACTTACAATCCAGCATCCCAAATCTGCGAAGCACATCAATTGCATACCTACTTTGTGAGAGAAAAATCTCACGAGGTTTCTGCCACACCTCTAAGCCAAGAAAGTAATGCACAATACCCAAGTCCTTCATTTCAAATTCTGTTGATAACTCCCTCTTGGTCTGAGCAATTAGATGTTCCTCTCTAGTAAGGAACAAATCATCCACATATAAAACCAAGATAACAGGATGATTCTTCACAATCTTTATATAAAGATTAGGATCTTCTATACTCTTGGAGAACCCAAGAGACTCTGAAGAAAAATTGTCAATTCTTCCATACCAAGCTCTCGGAGTTTGTTTCAATCCATACAAGGCTTTCTTGAGTTTGCAGACATGGGATTCTTTCCCATGGATCACGAACCCCACAGGTTGCTCGATATAAACCTCTTACTCAACTGGCAATTGGAGCAAAGATCTCATCTTAATCATTTTCTGTTACAAACATAAAAATGATAATAATAAATATAATTAATTGTAATAATAATTAATATCATTTAATTAAATGATATTAATAATTAAATGATATTAATTATTATTACAATTTATTATATTTATTATTATCATTTTTATGTTTGTAACATTTTCCTCTTCCTGAGATAAAGCATGAGCCATAAATCTACACTGCCATCTGCTGCATGCTCTGTTTTGTAAATCCATTTAGAGGTTACTATCGATTTGCCTTGAGGTCTTGGGACCACTTCTCATACATCATTCTTCAATATTAACTCATACTCTAATTTCATGGCATCCTTCCACACTTTATGTTTGGTAGCCTCATCAAAAGTGGAAGGTTCTAAGTCAATCACATGATTCAAGTGAGCTATTAGCCCCAAGTGTTTCTTACTTTCTTAGCTTCTTTAAAAATTTCACAGCACCATGCTAGCCTCCTTTTGGTAGGAGGTTTCTCTAAGGGAAACTCAACAGAATCCCTTATGGGATCCACTGAAGGTTCCCTGGCCTTCTCCCTCTGCTCATCTTGAACTTGTGAACCTGAATGTTCTGAAGTTGGAACTTCCTGCTCCTTTATATCACAAGAAAGCCGAAAGGCAGCTTCCTCATAGAGAGTCACATCTCTACTAACCTCTACATAGATTCGATATGCTTTTGAGGTCTCACTGCATCCAACAAAAGTGTCTTTCTTTCCAAAGGGCTCTAAATTTAGTTCTCTTTTCCAGGACAACCAAATATCCTCAAGTGATCAACTAAAGGCTTCTTACCCGTGAAGACTTCTTCTGGAATTATCTCTTGCAAGGCTTTATGAAGATTCCTGTTTTGAATATAGACAGCAGTACTTGCAGCTTTGGCCCAAAAAGACAACGGAAGATCTTGATCATATATTTGGCTGCCTCACGATTTGTCCTGTTCTTTCTTTCTGCAAACCCATTCAGCTGGGAATTGTAAGGCACTGTCAAATCCCTCTAAATCCCAGAAGCTCGATAGAGATCATCATACTTGAGGGAGTCAACCTCTTTTCCATTACCGGATATGTCTACTTGTCTAATTTAAATTATTGAAAGATTAATTCTGATCTCAGTGGTACATCTTTGTGTTACATCATGTGCATTAAAATCTGAACTAGAAATCATCAAGATATCCTCTTGAAGTGACTGGAAACAAGTTATTGTTCAAGAACACAATCTAAATAAAACTCCAAATGGGAAAAGCTAGACATGAACACGGGTTATGTTAATGGTTTCCAGAAGTTGTGTGGAGTCACCATGTTACCATTCAAATTATTTTAATGATGTCAAAGGAAAAAGTAAAAATGTTGTCATATGCCCATATTTCAAGAGACAGCAAGTGGAAGCTTGACAGACTTAGATTAAGCTTGAAAATGCAGTTTATCATTGAGTGTGGATAAGTTCATTATCCATGCCATATGGTCAAATTCAATTTCTAATATCTACCAAGCCATTGATGCTTAGAAGATCCAGATCAATGTGAGTTAGAATTTGACACCAAATACCATGGAAATAGATCAAGGAGCACTTCTTAACAGTGTTAGTGAATATAAACTCAGAATTTGTTACCCACAGATTTAAGCCAAACCTTAAGACAGAAATCAAACCTGTTGTAATCCAAAGCTTAACGTTAATTGGATTTAGATTTCTTTCTAATGTTGGTTTGAAGAAGAAGTCTTAAGCACAAGTTACTGGAAACATTTTACCATCCATAAATGTAGTATCTACAGAGGCATCATAATCTCATTTTCCCATGCAACTATTTCTCAATGTTTGGTAAGATAAGATTCCATTAGAGATAATCCATTGTTCTTACCCGGAAGTTCCATTTACCAACAAGTTATTGTGAAATTCCAACAATCTTGAGCAGAGCAGATTGTTTGACCTCTACATGCATTGAATTGATACCTTAAAGAGTTTATGATGTTTTAGTGACAAAACGATATGAAATATGTGAACTTCAATCAAGTTACTTGTGAGTTTTAAAGAAGTGCAGAAGGTTCAAAACACTAATCTCAAGTTAAGTTTCCATCTTTCATTATTTGGTGAATTAGCTCAAAAAATATTTGACAAAGATATAATACTATTCACCATGTAAATCTCAGATCTATCAAAAAGGATTAAAAATGTTTTGTGATAAAACAAACTTACTGTTGATCTGAATAAACAAACCCTTAACAGAGGATCTACGCAGGCTCAAAGGTTTGTCACAATTGAGCTATTTTCACGCCCTATGCTCTGATACCATGTTACCATGTTAGAAATTTAAGGGCAAACTAGAAACATAAATACTTTTTAATAGATCAGCAATATATTCAAAAGTTTCTGATGTAAACAAATAGCAGAAATAATACAATGGATCTGAACATTAAAACAAAACATATATGAACATTATCTGAACACAAACAAAGAACAGATCGAAACATTACATTAGCAAAAACAAGGAACAAATTTACCTGGTTAGCTTGCTGTTATTATTTTTTTGTATGCTCAGAAAAAGCTATAAGAGTCATGGATCAAACCCTCAGGGGTAGATCTCATCATGGACTTGTGAACAGTTTTTCCAAGAAGAACTTAGGGTAAATATCAGAAAACTAGCCATCATACCAAACAATAAATACTAGGCTGAGGCAAGGACACTACTGTCCAAAAGAAGGGCCACTTACAGCCTTAGCAAAACTATCCAAAACAAAACAACATAGAAGTAACATAGGTGGTACTAGAGATAGGACAGAAAAATGCAAACAGATGCAATGACAATTAGATGGTGGCAGTAAACAACAAGAGGAAGGAAGATAGCGGCTGCAATAGGTGGCACCAGAAGAAGAGGGGCAGCAACAATAAAACCCCAATCAGCAAAAACCTCAAACAGCAAACCCCAATCAACAAAAACCTCAAACAACAAACCCCAATCAACAACCACATTCAGCGACAGACTAGGGAAGAGAGGAGAGGAGGGGTTGTAGCCTATACCCAGCACAGAACTGCTCCAAAAGGAGGGCCGCACCACTTAACCGACAAGAGGACTGTCAAGGAGGAGTCTGCACCCTAAGAACATCAAGAGGGAGGCACCTTAAAACCAGATCTAGCTCGAAGCTATCATCAAGTCCAAATGAACCATTAGACATTTCAAGCAATGCTTTCAAAACACAATTTGGCTTTTATGAGTGGTGGTAGTGCCTTTTGTACCAACTAATGCTCCACAAACATGCAACTCATCAATGACAGTCTCTAGAGTCCATATACATCTCTGGGAATTTGTAATTGCTTATTTAGATGATATCCTAAGATATAACAAAATTTGGGAGGAACACCTTCACCATATGTAGACCATTCTGGATATCTTCCAATAACACGAATTAAAAGCTAATCTCAAAAAAAGTCCCTTTTTGGCCAGCATTCTATTTCATATCTAAACTTTACCATTGATTCCAAACTGAGTCCTAAACCTGATGCTACTTACCTTGATCTTTTTAAGATCCTTGGATGCTTATAGGATTTTGTGAAGATATGCTTCTTGCCCACACCTTGTAAGGGAGAAGAACCTCTTGACAGATCTATCACATATGAATGGTCACAATGGATGAAGAAAAGCGACAGCAGAACATATACATTTAGTTTAAAGTTGAACCCTCAAAGACCTCAATATAACAACTATTATTTTTTACATGGAAAGACATCGTTGCTACCTCAAACCATAGATATAGCTTTTCATCCAGAAGAAGTCCATTTGAAAGTCACTGTGCAATAAGACGAGGACTAACTCTTATGGAAGCTTGTGGTGCCAATCAAGGTGAGGATCGAACCACATAGGGACAAGGGAAGGCACCAAGGGTTTATGGCCAAGGCAATCATGCGTCAAAAGTTGTTTCCATGTAATCTTTTGTAAGAGCAGCTAGGGTTCTATTTTATGAAAGATGATTAAGTGGGTCTCATTCAATTACTGAGAAAGCAGCCTTTATCTGGTTGGCTTACAGCAGTAGCAATAGCATCCTTTTCGACAAACTTTTCTCACAAGCAAACGAAACATAGAGACTGATCAAATACAATTCAGCATACCAAAATCGGACAACTAGTGTCCACCAATTAATATATGTGTTAATTTGCATTAATTTTTAAAGATACGTCTGATCAGGAACACGAGTAATTGGTGCCACTGTAAAGGATATGAAGATTTGAAAAGTGCCTACATATGCCTAGGGAATTTCAGTCTGGACTTCTTTAAGTTTGCTGTGATTCAAACAAAGTGAAAAATTCAAAATTCCTTCTCTCCTTGTCAAGTTTGAAATTGAGGACGGAATGCATGAAAGTTGCGAATGTAATTACAAACAATAAATTCACGGGTGATAAGACTTTCTTTTACCATCGTTCAAAATTGTCGCCTTATGTATTCCAAGAGGGTACTCTGTGGTCGCATTACATATGAGTATCGTTCATGAATTCCTGCTGATTGCTGTTGGAGGATCGATGTGAAATAGTAAACTGGTGAAAACAATAACCCTAAGGGCCCAGCCTGAACTGGATTATGATCGCTTTCTCTAGGTAGTCTAATCTTTTTAAGTGATAGGAAGAATACAACTCTGAAAATAATGAATCTTGTAGCAAAGGGCTTTTGATCATGTGATCGGCAGACTTGCCACTGTAAATTTCCAATAACCTTGTCGCATAAGGACGGTTCACTGTAAATTTCCAATAACCTTGTCGCATAAGGACGGTTCTTCATATACTTGTCTAGGAACTTCCGCTCATCTAATTTGATTACATGAACCAGATTAGGGATAGGCTGGTAAAGTTGCATTGCACTTAAAAAATTTAAATACTGTGTGGCGAGGCTTGATCCTAGTTTCTTAGCTGTAAGTGAAGAACGGTGGCAGTGAGGATCAAAAGGTCCATATTCTTCTGCGTCTTATCAGTGGAAGTATTGAGTATGACGGAACACTCACTAAGACGCTCCTTGATCTCATGTTCCAGAAGGCAAAACCTTGCCAAATGCTTCAAATTTTTTTTTCAAAGCTCCGGTCCCGATCGGTAATTAAAGCCATGAGGGTATAAGCAAAGAATTTTGAGGAATTCAAAAAGATATTTCTTACATATTCAATTTTGAACTTCTATGAGTTTGTACTGTGTCTTAGAACCATGGGGCATTGGCCATATGAAAAATAAAAGTAACTCACCTTCAACTCCGGATTGCTGCAGAGGATCCACCTTGGGTTTCATCATTCTCTCAATGTCGGTGTGCAGAAGAGAATGTGCCCTTTTTTAGAGACATGATGAGACTAGCGTCCGATGCAAACAGGTTTTGAAGATATTGGCCTTTAGGTCTGACATTTTTCTAGACTGTTGTCAAGCAATCTGGATGCTTTCCATACCTATGCCAAGTCCGTTCGAGTAAGGCCCATCTGGATGTTTTCATCAGCTCAATCTTGGGCTTCAACTGCAGATCAACTTTAAGAAAGAGAACAGCTAGGTACACAATGATCGCCCTTGCCAAATCTTCAGTGAATCCTGCGTCTCGAAGAGCTCAACCGTTTGTTGGGTTGTTTTGGTGGATCCAATTTGAGCAGGGATACCCTTCTTTTGATGACCGCTGATAGTTGAAGCTGAGATATTGTCAGAAGTCGATGACCGCTCATAATTGAGGTTGAAAATTATGAAATACTATCAGCAGTCAAGAAGCCCTTCTTGACTGCTGATAGTATTTCATAATTTTCAACCTCAACGAGATCCACCAAAACAACCCAACAAGCGGTTCAGCGCTTCAGAGACTCGTGGCCTACTGAAAGTTGAAGCTAACTCAAATCACAATCGTTGAGAATCGAAAATGTGATACTTCTGTTGGATGTGTGTTTTGTGGCTGTGGATGCGGGGTGCGTAATTGATTCCAGCCCAAAGAGGTCAATCTATTCTATTGCTGCTATACGGGAAAAGGTAGTTTGGTGGAGAGGGCAGTAGAGAGGTTACTTGAAGTGTGGGATAAATCGTATTGTATTTTTATTTGATGGATTTTCTAAATTTGGTTGGAATACTAGTTTGGTAGAGAGGTTAGGTGACGTGTTGGATAAATAGTCAAGGTATCAAATCAAATGTGAAAGGAAGGGTTATTATAAATTTATTTTAACGCTTTTATATTTATAAGTTAAAAATAATAATTTCTATGTAAAAAATAAAAATTAACTTAAATTTCATTTTATGAGTAAATGATTATTTTCCAATTTATTAATTTGAAAAATCCAACTTTAACTTATCATTATAAAATTTAACTTGTTATTCTTCTTAAAACATAATTTTTTAACCATCAAAATAAATTCAAATTATTCTCATGAATTCTATTTTTATTAACTAAATTCATATTCTATTATTACATACGTTATTTATATAAATCTTCTCCTTCCCATTCCTGATCTACACGGAGCTCTCACCTTATCTAATATTCATTTAAATGTATTGGTTAAAATATTGGATATTACAAAAATAAATTCAAATTATTCTCATGAATTCTATTTTTATTAACTAAATTCATATTCTATTATTATTAACTAAATACATAAAATGATAATATTTTACATAGTGACATAAAATATTCATTTAAATGTATTGGTTAAAATATTGGATATTACAAAATTGAATAAATAAATGTATTGCTTCAAATATTGGATATTATAAAATTGAATAAAATATTATGATATATTAACTTGCTATATATTAATTTTTATACATTTTGTTCCATTCTAGTGTTGATAAAGATAAAGATATCAAAGTGTTTAACGTTTCTAGATAAAGTTTAGATCTATAATCATTTTTATATTATTCAACTCACAAAATCTTGTTTCACAACTAGCACTGTTGGCACGAAGAGTAAGTACAATTTACCACAATTTAATTAAATTTGGATGAGACTCACACCACTTAGGTTTTCCTTCAAATTGTTCCCATGCTCCAACCATGTTTTTCTTTGGATATGACTAAAGTAAAGTAATTGTACAACTTTCTATTTCACCATCACATTTTTCTGTATCAATTATGGGTGAGTCTCCGAAATCAAATTTTTCACGTAGACGTTTCAACCATCATTTTGTTTCAAAGTCTCTTTCATTATCTTCTTCAAAGTAAGAACAATGATTGAATAATTTTGTCGCATTGAATACAAACCTATCATTGAGACAATCGATTAACTTTTGGACAAAAGATTTACCTAAATGAACACAATATTCCATAGTTCTTGACCCAAGTGAATTAGGTATATGTCAATTGGGTTTATCTTGGGTGGTTGGGAGGAATGATTGTTATCCTCCCCACCTAGGTTCAATTCCTACAAGTGATGTGTTGAGCTCTTAACGAGTATATTATTGTAATGGCTTCAAGCCTTATTGTTTACTGGTCATGTGCCCCGAAGATTATAGGGTTTACCCTAGTTACGATCCTCTAAATGAGGGGAAGTATTCGAGGGTTTTCCTTATGCTTTGTAACTTGGAAAAAAAAAAAGTGAATTAGGTATGGGTTCAAATCTTAACATATGCACATGTGAAGGACCTGTATTATCGATAAACTTCAATTTTCCATGTTCTTGAAGATATCTTCACAAATAGCAACAATTCAAAGTGAGAAGAGATTCTCTTATTTATACGAGAGATCTAGCACCCTTTTCACACAATAGAATCCCTAAAAACATAAAATAAATCCTTTATCTCTCATAAACCCTAGAGATAAGGCAAAAATACATAAACAAAAAAAAAAAACATGATACATGAGTGGATAGGTTACTAAGACCCCTAATGATGCCTCAAACTCAAGTAAACTCCCCTCCAATGCCAAGTTATCATCCTTAACAAGTCAAACAACCTCCTAAAAGGTGGAACAACCTCCTCCAAAAGTGTCCCATGAGTGGTAAAAAAACCCATGGAGGTCGATTTTAAAAGCACCATAACTGTGTAATTTTTTGTCGAATTTCTATTATGACCACTATTTAGAAATCCTGTGGCCATTATGCATCTAATGGCATTGAGTTGATAGAATTCTGGGCATTCTATCAAAAGATAATTGCTCCTAAAGTTGATCGGCCTAAAAAAGGGTGAAAATGCATGTGAAGGGGCTCCAAAGTGAAACATTGTCATGAAAGGGTGCAACGTTTCATCTCAAAGAGATGTGACATCTTATCAAAAGGTGTGATATCATCATCAAGATGCCCCATCATCATAAGTGTGGAACGCCCCATCATAGATGTAACATCCTCATTTTTAATCCCCATTCTAGTGATGTGTAATTAAATATGATGTACAACCACGCGCCTGAATATGTAATTTGTAAACATTGTGTATCATAATAATAGAATAAATGTGGTGTCGATTGCGAGTGGAAATGGATAGAGTAATCAGGGGATCTAAGTTTCCACATGAGAGGGGAAAGTCTAAGAGAGAGGTCCAAGGGGGGAGGATTATTCAAGGGTATTAATTCCAACCCACTTTCCTAAAATTATTATTTTTGAGTGAACCTTCTAATTTCCCTTTTGAGTGTACGAGAGTCCAATCATTAATCACATGTAAGATATTTGGTGGGAAAAATCACATCCCGATAGTTATGAGAGCATGGGAGCTGAGTACAATCAACATTGGGGAGTGTGAGAGTGAACTTGCATGGGTAAAGGGAAATTCAAATGGGCATTATGGGCAGTTTTTTCATGCAGTTTTTGGGAGCAACAAGGGAGTGGCGAACATTGGAGCTTGAAGGAAGCCATAGGAGGTGTTGTGGGTAGCTTGTTGGAGCTCTTGTTGCATGAAGAAGCACGTTGTTAGGCATTGTTAAGAACCTGAATAGATCTACAAATATAATCACCACAAATATTGAATACAAAATAGATCCACAGAACAAGATAGAAGAAACCACACTTTATTATTACCAAACCCTTGAGGTAGGGAAACACCATACAATGGATCATATTATGGAAGAGATCCTCTCCTGTTCACTTTCCTCTTCGAGGGGGCATCCTCCTATTCAGCTACCGCTCCACAATACAATATTTCTCTTCATATCTCATTACATTGCTTGAACCCTTTATATAGTGCTACCATCGCCTAAGAACATTCTAGAGGAAGAATCTTCTAGAAGTAGAACCTTCTAAGAAGTCCTCTTACATTTATTATATCTAATTACTCATTTATTATATCTAACTACCATAGTGGGCCTTATTTAATAATATAGTGGACCTAGTCCACCTTACATTGATTGACCTCCACTATTATCACTATGGGCCCTTTGGGCCCCCCACTACCTCTCTAGCTACCTTACATTCCATCACCCCTTATGAAAGCCTTGTCCTCAACAGTTGATGTACAACCATATACCAGGGTCCCATGGATAAGTGTGAACCATAGTGTTGAAGTAGACTAGAGAACCAAGGTCCCATTGAGAAATGGAAGCCACCATGCTGAAAGAGTCCAACCGCCATTGTAAACCAGGTTCCCATGTTCAAGTGCTCATGTGAACTCCACACAAAATATATCGGCACCCAATAACCAACTGAAAATTATGCTCCCAATACTGACACATATCATGTGGATCCACATAAGAATATCCAGCCACATAGTGTGAAAGGGTGAACATTGAATCTGGAAGGAACAATACCATTGTAGAATATGCAGGTTGGACGCTGGTAATCATAACTAGCTCTTGATGTGGGACATTGATGTTCTCTACAGAAGGTGGAGTAGAGTCATCAAATAAAATATGGAAGTGGTTGTCATCCCAGAAATGACAACTATCCATATACCAATCATCGCAATCTGCATCGAGATCATACCAAGCATATATTTCTTAATTATATTCATCCTGGATGTCCGCCATAAGAAATCTCTCCTACATGCTATCCAATGAATCTTGAATACTACGAAAACTATCATTGAGGTCATCTCCAAAGGCATCCAATTTGTCAATCAATGTGTCATACAATTGAGATTTGAATGCTTCAAGAATTTCTTTAAAGGTTTGAGAGGAAATAGCCATCTGATCACCCTATGAACTCTTCGGTCTCGCAGTCGTCACGAAAAAACCCCAAAAATAGAACAATAAATTACTGCAGAAAATCGTGGAGTTTTCCGGAAAAACCCTGAAAAAACTATTGAATTTAAAATGTTCATAACTTCACTTCCCGGACTCAGTTTCAGCTGAGTTTTTTTTTGAAATTGGGTGAAATTGTGAGAGGGCCTCAGATATATAATTTGTTTGGGCAAATTCGGCCTCCAAATGCTACAGAAATAAAAAATAAAAAATAAAAAATAAATAATAAATAAAAAATTGTGTCGTCGTTCGTGGAAAAATCCTGAAAAATTGCAGATTTTAAAACTTTAATATCTTGACTTCCCGAACTCCGTTTCGGACGATTTTTTTTCAAGTTGGGTGTTTTTCTGAGAGGAAATCGGATATACAACCTGTTTCTGAAAATGTTTCACATAAATATAACAAAAATTTTCGGAATGTCGCGGCCCTTTTTTTTCTTCTCCGAAAAAAAATATGCAAAAATAAAAAATATTTGTCCACAATGTCTGCCAAGGAAAGTGCTCTGATACCACTTGTTAAGAACTTGAATAGATATACAAATATAATCACCACAAATACTGAATACAAAATAGATCCACAGAGCAAGATAGAAGAAACCACACTTTATTATTACCAAACCTTTGAGGTAGGGAAACACCATACAATGGATCATATTATGGAAGAGATCCTCTCATGTTCACTTGCCTCTTCGAGGGGGCATCCTCCTATTGAGCTACCGCTCCACAATACAATATTTCTCTTCATATCCCATTACATTACTTGAACCCTTTATATAGTGCTACCATCACCTAAGAACATTCTAGAGGAGGAATCTTCTAAAAGTAGAACCTTCTAAGAAGTCCTCTTACATTTATTATATCTAATTACCCATTTATTATATCTAACTACCATAGTGGGCCTTATTTAATAATATAGTGGACCTAGTCCACATTACATTGAATGACCTCCACTATTATCATTATGGGCCCTCTGGCCCCCCCACTACCTCTCTAGCTACCTTACAGGCATGTAGAGACACAATTTCTATGTGAGAGTTTTCCCTAGAGCAGTGAATTATTGTTGTTAGTTTTGTTGGGGTAGCTAGCATCCTACGAGTCTCTGGCAATAGATATTCCTATCTAATCTATGCTAGAGCCCTGGAGGGAAGTGGGAAGGCCTAAGGGATTGTGTGCAGTGAAGGAGGATCTAAATTCCTTGGGTTGTGCAGGTAGAGGGGAATAGAGTTGGTGGATTGGGATAGTTGTAGGAAAACTAGTTTGTCGAGGGAGTGAATTGGGTTGTGAGAGACACCATATTTTGTGGATTCGTAACCCCAACTTGGGGGTGATTTTCTACTGAGATTTGGAGTAGCAAATCTAAGATTAGGAGGAACTTTCATCCCTTGTAGTTGTTCGTCCATTTGTTGATTAAAAGATAAGTGCTTTTCATCTCCATTTCATTGTTTAAATCATGGGTTTTATTGTTGTGTTTTAACTCTGAGTTTAAGAAATTATATGATGTTGTATTGGCTACCTTCATGTTTAAAAATGATGTTGGATGTATGTTAAATCATGGATGCATTACATTTAGTTAATGGTGTCATAAAAAAAATTATGGGTTCAGTAGTGGGGACATTATAGAGTGGTATCATAGCTCTGGTTACAACATCGGGCTTGTATGGGTCTACTACAATAGATAAAATTTAAATCTGTGTAGTTTTTGGGTGAAAAAACATTTTTTTCCAGCACATGAGAATCGGGTCAAGGCCCTAAAATCCGAAATGTATGTTGTTGTCATTGTGAGGGGGTCGTTTTGGCCTCTAGTTGGTCAATTTCAACTTAAACAGTAGGGTCGGGAATTTTTACGATGATCACGATAGTCGCAAGCCCAAAAAATGCAAAAATTGACTAAGTATGAAGATGTCCCTTAGTCGTCGATACAATGTGTATCAACGAAGAATGTAAATCTTTCACTAATACATCAACAAATAAATATCTTTTGAGTTCGTTGATACAGGGTAACGACAAGAAAATATATTTTTGGGTCATCGGCAAAGAAGTGCTTCGGCGAGAAAGGTGGATTTTCATCGATACACCGGCGAGAAAAGTGGATTTTTCGTCGATACACCAGCGGTAAAAGTGGATTGTTAGCCGAAATGTCAATGAAAAATGCAAATTCTTCATCCAAACACCAATGAGAAATGCAAATTCTTCATCGAAACGTCGGTGAGAAATGTGAATTCTTCGCTAAAATGTCAACGAGAAAAGTGAATAAGTCATCGGTGAGAAATGTGAATTCTTCGTCGAAGCACCAATGAGAAATGTGAATTCTTTGTTGAAACATCGATGAAGAAGAAACATATTTATCGATGAGAAGAAAAGATCTTTTTTCGGTGAAGAAAGAGTATCATGTATCAATACGTCGACGAGGAAATGACATTATGTCGTCGATAAGTCAAGAGAGAATGTGCTTTTGGCGCTGAAACATTAGCGAAGAGAAGAAGAAAAGAGAGAAAGAAGAGAAGGAAATAGAGAAAGATAGGAAGAAGAAAAGAAAGAGAAGGGAAGGAAAAATATGCAATTTTACACACAAAAAAAGGTTTGTAGCCAAAAACTTGTTTTGGCCATAACAGGAGCATTAAAACTTAGTTTTAGATGAAATTTAAGGGGTGTGTCTGCAGTGAAGAGGGATACAAGAATTCCAGTGAGGGTCGTTGGCTAATTATGCTTCCATTTTATGGAAAAAAGTAAAATAATGACTTTGAATATCTAGGTCGTGCTCGGTAACTAGGGCCCAGATAAGGGTGAAAATTTTATAGGGAGTCAAAAAAGTAGGAATGAAGATACCATTTGGGATTCTAGAAATATTCAAAGGGGTTTGGAGTGGAAATGTCGAAATATTGAAAAATCCACTATTCCTCGATGCATTTAGGGGATCTTTTAAATCTTCGGATGAGGAAAAGGGACCCCAGATCACTTGTCTAGAAAAATTTATTTACTCGATTTTTTATCTACTCATAAATCTAGGAAAAAAATGTCTTCAGGGATTTTTAGTCAGTTTTTTTCCATTTGGGAGATAACCACTTTTGGCCAAAAATTCTAGGTCTGGAGGAAATGAAAAACGGGAAAATTGTCTAATCTAGATTGATGCAGAAGTTGGATGGAGTGTCAGATCCTAAATTTGAAAGTTTTTGTGTATTCAAAATCATGAATACTATCAACTTCCAATACAAAAAATTTCTCGGTTCTCTTTTCTTCTACAATAGAAAGAAGTCAACCCTTGAGATTTGTGTACCAATGAAATAGGTGCAAAAATGAGTAAAACTATTGATTTCATAAAGCCATAAATTTTAGCTTAGAAAACAGATTGAGGCATGGGCACAACCATCGGAAATATAATTAAGAAGGAATATGTTTGAAAGATCATAGTTTTTATTAGTTTATTAGTTCTCTTCGAAAAGTCAAGTAAAAGAAGGGAATGTAGCTTAATTAATGACAATTCCATACACTTAGCTCTAACAATAATTATTGCATGCACATTTCTTGTAGAAATAGAGGTATAGGAAAAACATATTTGGTTCATATATGAGGACTAGAGATATGGAGGATACACAAGGATATTACAGCCATGAGGAGGAGATCATAGGTTTTCACGTCAGCATGGGAAATGCAGAGACCAAGTCCAGTGAGCATAGAAGTAGGGTGGAGCTAGTAGAGATGGTTGAAACTATGAGAAGCTTGCAGAAGGAAGTGAAAATCTATAGAGCATATAATTAAAGGATGGTGAGAGCCTAGGAAGAGCTACTATAGAGTTTGAATATGTTGCAGAGACAAGTCAACAAAGATTCGGATACAAAACAAGTAGCCAATGAAAGGGAAGTAGCAACATCTAGATCTCATGATAGGAGGGATGACCATGGGGGATCTAGGTAGTCAAGGAGTATTAGCAAACATCATCATCATCATAATGATCATCATTCACCGGGACACCTGACCAAAACAACACATGCACATTCAAGTTTAGAGAGTAGCTCAAGTGTGTCCCCCATCAGAAATCAAAGAAGGAGGCCCAAGTTAGATATTTTGCAAGGAGAGCTCAGGAAAATAAAGCCACCATCATTTGGTGGAGAGAATAGGACAAAAGAAGATGTTGAATCCTAGTTTCTAGGCATGAGAAAAAATTTCCAATTGCATTATTACCCATCAAATGTAGAAGCAAGAATTGCAACCTACATATTCAAGGAAAAGCATCCATGTGGTGGGATCAACTCAAGCAGGTTAAGCACACTAATGAGAAGAGGATATCATGGGGGGAATTCAAGAGATATTTATGGTAGCAATACTTTTCAGAGAAATATTATGACAATAAGATGCAAGAGTTCTTTGAACTCAAGCTTGGAAGCATGACAATGGATGAGTACGAGAAGAAGTCCTTGGAGCTTCTGAGGTATGTGGACTTCATCAGGGATGAGAAGGTAAAAATATAGAGTTTCCTTAGTGGTTTTCCATCATTTTACAAAGACACAATCCAATTTGATGAGCCTGGAATCTTGGAAGAAGCCATTATGAAGGCCAAGCATTTACATGAGCAAAACAAGGAAGGACAACTTTCCAAAAGGCCTGGTGTGATAAGATGAGAGGCAAGATGGATCAAAGAAAGAAAGGATTCAAGTTTCCTTTCATTAGTAACAACTCGCAATCATATCAACAAAGACACTCAACACAGGGTGAGCATAAAATGATAGATTCCTCGAGGAAAAGGCCATGACAACATCTTATAAAGTGTTGGGGATGTGAAGGAGACCACTTGTATAAGGATTTTCCTCACAAGGGAGATAGGATGGGGACTATGCACAACATTCATGAAGTGGGTAAAGTGGATGATGTGGGCAGGAGCATGCCAAGGATTTATGCAACATTGGAAAATGGATAAGCATACTACTGATTGAGGTAGAAGGTAAGATTTATAACCAACCCATAGCTATTTGATTGATTCAGGAGCTACTCTTAGCTATATATATCCAAAAATAGTTGAAAGGTTTAAATTAAAGAGATGTAAGGATGGAAAGTCTTGGTTGGTTCAGCTAACCACTAGAACCAAGAGTAAAATAAATGAGTTTATCAAAGATTTCCCAGTAAGCATGAATGGAGTTAGCACTAAGGTAGAATTAAACATCATACCACTTGGCTCATATGATTGCTTAATTGGTATGGATCGGTTGGACAAGCATCGTGTTTTCATAGATTGCTACAACAAGTTTTTCACATGCCTTGATGAGGAAGGGAATTCAAGGACCGTGTAAGGTGTTCCAAGGCCAATATCCATCAAGGAGATTTCAACAATGCAACTAAAAAGAAGTTTGAGGAAAGGATGCCAAATATATGCAACTCATATAGAAGAGCTAGCAAAATATAGGGGGGAAATTCTCGAAGATCATCCAGTACTAAAGGAATATGAAAATGTGTTTGGGGAGTTGCCAAGATTTCCATTGAAAAGATGTTGGTTGTGGATCCTGATTATCTTCCTGATTCAGAGGTCTTTTACTTTCAGCCGTGTTTATACCCCATGAAGTATTTACACCCCAGAAGTATGTACACTCTTCCACACGGGAGAGTGTAGAGGGGGGTACCCCCTCTGCGGGGTCCGGGGGGGGCTATCCTCTAGGCTGGGGGGTCTGGGGGCAAGCGGGCCCCCAAAGGAAAAATTGCCTTGTAAATGTATATTATAATTTCATTGTAAATTTGGACCGTTCATTATAAGGTCGCAGATCTAACGGTAGAGATTATGTTAAGGTTTTTTTCCCTAGAAGGCAACCCTCTTTTATGAGGGAAATATATTGCAGCTATAGTTGATGGAGAATATTGTATTCTGAGAGAGGAGACTGTGAGAGAAAGAAGAGGAAGTTGCAGCAGGTTTTGTTGTAGGTTGTATCCCTTCATTTGCTGGATAATAATAAAGGAAGGACCTGGCAATTTCTCTGGTGGACGTAGCCCACACTGGGTGAACCACGTAAATCCGTGTCTCTTTTGTATTGTGTATCTTCTGTGTTTTGTTTCCGCATTTGCTTTATTTTATTGCTCCACGGTCCTGTTTTTCTAACAAAAGAGATATAGAATTCTCTATTGACTTAATTCCTAGATTTGCCTCGGTGTCCAAAACTCCTTATAGAATGAGCACACCAGAGATGAAAAAGTTGTAGATGCAACTAGAAGAATTGTTAAAGAAGGGGTGCCCTAGTGTCTCACCTTGGGGTGCCCTAGTGCTCTTTGAGAAGAAAAAGGATGGAATTATGAGGTTGTGTATTGACTTTAGACAACTCAATAAGGTTATGGTAAAGAACATGTACCCTCTACCGCAGATCGATGATATTTTTCATCAATTGAAAGGAGAAAGGATATTTTCCAAGATCACCTTGAGGTTGGGAAACCATAAGGTGAGAATCAAAGAAGAAGACACTAGCAAGACAACATTAAGGACACAGTATGACCATTATGAAATTTTGGTGGTGCCAATTGGCTTGACAAATGCACCAACTACTTTTATGTGTATAATGAATGGAGTATTCAGGGATTACCTGGACAAATGTTTTACTGTCTTCTTGGATGATACTCCTATATACTCTGAGATAAAGGAGGAGCATGAGTAACATTTGAGGGTGGTGCTACAGGTGTTGAGAAACCATGAATTGTATGCCAAATTAAGCAAGTGTACTTTCTATCAAAGGCAAATCCATTATTTGGGACACATCATCTCATAGAAGGGAATAGAAGTGGACCTTGAGAAGATTGAAGTAATCAAAAGTTGGTCAATGCCAAAGAATATTTCAGAAGTGATATCCTTTATGGGATTAGTTGGATATTATAGGAGATTTGTTGAAGGTTTCTCCAAAGTTGCAAATCCAATCATTTTGTTGCAAAAGAAGGGAAAGTTTGAATGGATTGCTAAGTGTGAGGAGAGTTTCTATCACTTAAAGGAATTATTGACCAGTGCACCTATTCTAAAATTGCAAATCCATATGAAGATTTTGTTGTGTGCACAAATGCATGCAAGGAAAGGCTTAGGGGAGTCCTTACGCGGAATGGACATGTCATATGTTATGAGTCAAGGGAGATTAAGGATCATGAAAGAAATTATGCTACCCATAACTTAGAGTTGGAAGCCATAGTGCATGCCTTAAAAATGCGAAGACATTATCTAATGGGTAGAAAGTTTGAGCTGGAGACAAATCATGGCGGTCTTAAGCACTTATTTGAGTAGCCAACACTAGATGCCAGACATACTATATGGGTGGAATTTCTCAATGAATGTGACTTTGACATCAAGCACATCAAGGGTAAGGAGAATAAAGTGGATGATGGACTCATTAGGAGGGTGCATGAAATGTGTTATGCATCCATTTTCATGTATTTTTTAGATTTAAAAAGAAAATTTTTGGAAGCGGTAGCATCGTATCAACATTATGCACAAGTTACAGAGGGCTTGCAGCAGGAAAATGTATCGCTGACGTTTAATGACTATAGGTTGGGAGAGGATGGAATCCTCTTGTTCAAAGACAAAGTTTATAATCCTAACACTTAGGATTTGAGAAATTTAGTGTTGAAGGAGATGCACAATGTACCATATGTTGGTCATTTAGGATACCAAAAGACAATTATAGTAGTAAGAAGCCAATATTTATGGCCTAGAATGAAGAAATGTGTGGTTGATTACATAGCCAGGTGCATGGAATGTTAGAAATTGAAGATTGAACACAAGCATCCAACAAGGTTGTTACATCCATTTCCCATTCCTTGATGGAAATGGGAGGTAGTTACAATAGATTTTATCACCAAGTTTCCAAGACCAACAAGGAAACATGATTCCATCATGGTAGTGGTGGACAAGCTTACGAAGGATGCACATTCTATACCGGTGAAAACAACTCACAAAGCAACCAACATTGCATAGATTTACATGAAGGAAGTTGTTAATCTACATGGTGTGCCTAAGGAAATAGTGTCAGAAAAAGATCCCAAGTTACTTCCGACTTCTGGAAGGGGTTGTTCAAGGAATTTGGGACTAATTTGAATTTCAGTACAACGTGTCGCCCATAGTCAGATGGGTAGACAGAGAGGACCAACCACATAATTGAAGACATGTTGAGGATGTATGTAATGGACAAGCCTTCCAAGTGGGAAGACTACCTTCATCTAGTTGAATTTTGCTACAACAATGGGTATCGGAGATCATTGAAGATGAACCCATTTGAAGTTTTGTATGGAACAAAATGTAACAGGCCAGTAAACTGGGATAACCTAGTAGGTGGAACAATTATTGGGCTAGAATTTCTAAGGGAAATGGAAGAGCGGATGGTAAATATCAGGAAGAATTTAAAGGTTGCAAAAGATAGGAAAAAGAGTTATGAAGATAAAAATGGGACATGTAGGGAATTCAAAGTGGGTGAGCATGTGTTTTTAAAAGTAAAGGATAAAAGGAGCTCGCAGATTAGGAAGTTGCCCAAAGTTTGTAGAAAGAAACTGTGGGCATTTGAAGTTTTAGAGAAGATATGATAAGTTGCACACATGCTTGTATTGATTTCATCCATGAGAATTCATAATGTGTTTCATGTGTCTTTATTGAAAAGATATGTGCATGATCCTAACCACATGATTGATTAAACTGTGATCTAGGTGGAGCACGAAGAGGACTTTCAGGTGGAACCAATGCGCATCCTAGACTAGAAAGTCAAAGTGCTCCAGAAAAAATTCATCGATCTAGTAAAGGTTAAATGGACATGCTACGGTCCTGAAGATGCCACATGGGAGCATGAGGAGACCATGCAGGAGGAGTACCCACAATTTTTTGCAAATTTTGAAGAAAACTCAATGTACATTTGTATATAAGTGTGCAAGGCTCCATTTTGGCAGCTGGAGTTCCTAGAGCCACATATCAGAGAGTTCATTTCTGATTTGTGTTGGAGCCCTGGAACAAAAGTGGTATAGTTCGAGGGATTGTGACACGAAGAAGGGGGTAAACTTCCTTGGGTTGTGCAGGTTGTAGGGAATGAGAGATTGATGGTTGGAATTGTTGCAGGAGTTGTGAAATTGCAAAAGTATGAAGTATTATGATGTAAATTTTTTATATGTATGTCAATATGGTGTTGTGCATCGAGGACGGTGTGATTTGTAGGGGGAGGGGAATGTAACATCCCCATTTTTAATCCTCATTTTAGCGATGTGTAATTAAATATGATGTGCGACTGTGGGCCTAAATATGTAATATATAAACAACGTGTATGATAAAAACAAAATAAATGTGGCGTCGACTGCGGGTGGACACAGCCAAAATAATTGGGAGCTAAGTTTCCACAAGAGAGGGAAATTTCTAAGAGAGGGGTCCAAAGGAGGGGGGATTATTCATGGGTATTAACTCCAACCCACTTTATTTTTTAGTGAACCTTATGTTGATGTTCAAATTGGTCAAGATCCAAACAACAGTCTCATGAGGATATGAATCCCCACACATTTTTATAGAGGTGGTACTCCTCTTTGGCTGAAAGATTGGAAGATTCTTTGTATGGTTTTGCAATGAATGTAAAGGGTGAATGCTAAAGAGAAAACCCCGAGAGATCTTCCAAGAAATATTATATACACAAATGTACAACCCTTATATGCAGTTATACAAATATGCATCAGATCATTTAAAGAAAGGATAAGATACAATGTGCAAACAAATTTTTGTGTCTACAAGGTTTTGGAGTCTCCCTTAAACAAATATTCTCTTTCTGATAAGATAAACTAAACTTAGAATATTCTATGACTTTTACAATATGAAGAAATGAAAAGGCCTTCAAAAAAATTTAAATGATAATCTCATTACAACCAAAAATGATTTTGATTGGCCATACATTTGAAATCACATGCTTTCAACTCAATTATGAGAAATCACTAATGTAGTGCCCCAAGTAGTTCTTTGCAGGAGAAATTTATAAAAATACCCCAATATGATAAGTTCAATAATGTTAGAAACTTAGAGAACTGAAACAACTTCAAGAAGGTCTCAATGACTATTACATGAACTAAAATGAATTGCATTTTCTTTTTGCAAGCATGGATTGTGCTCCTTTGGACCTGAAACGTTACAAGATGACTGGAGATTTCAAAGAAAGAATTGCTCAGACCCAAATCTTCATGTTCTCAATACATTCATGGAAGATTTGATGGAAAGAAACGAAAAAGAAGAAGATGTAGAGTTTAGCAGGTCAGTCCACCGAATCTTGGAGAGATAGAACTTTGCTTCTTGCGGACTCTTTACCACTGTAGAAACTTCTGAATACCAACCTCTTGATAGTGCCTTGTCTTGACCCTTTAAAATATGCTTTCAATGTTCTTGAAGTAGTTAGTGTTTTCCTTTCTAGAACTTTCCATGATTCCTTTTTGGAGTAAACCACTTTTAATTAATGCTTGATTGATTTCTCATTAATGACTTTATTTCATTGAAATTTTTGCCTCCAATTAGGGCCCACTTATTCCTTTAATACACTTTATTTTCAAATTTTCAATTTCATTGCCTTTAACAAAAGAGGACCGTGTTTTAATTTTTTGAGTAAGATATTTGCCCTTTCAGCCATGGGAAACATTCCATATGAAATCGTCATTATCTCATCTTTCCAACGAGTCCTCCTGAGTACAATTTGGAGTTCTCTATCTCAAGATATGACCTTGGGAAGTTGAGGTTCCAAGCAGATCTATCATCAAATCATAAAAATCAAACTGACTATTCTTTAAATTTTTGAGAGCATCGTGACCAATTTCAGCCCTTGAAACCTATTCCTTCATCTTCCTCTTCGAATTACCTTTCCAACGAGGTAATATTTTCCCAAATCCGACTCTCGGATCTCAAGTTATGGCCTCTGAAACAACAAGACTCAATAGTCGTCGATCAGCTTTCACGGGGCAATCTAAGCCCTTGATTTCATTTTGCCCTCTTCTTTTCAAATTTCGACTTTTGTTTGAAAATAGATATCCCACATGCATGGGAGTCTTTTATGGTTTTAATGTATATATTAAAAAGTGTATCATACACTCAATGCGAGTTAAGGAGAGAATGGAGACTTGAACTCGACCCCTTATAAAATTAATGAATAATTAAATATTTTAGTCACCCAGTCATCATCCACGTTTTCCAAGTCAATTCCCAATGGCGATGAGTCAGCGATGAATCAACTTCCATGTGTCGTTGTATTATAGGATACCACAAACCACCACATGTCACTCTCCCATTTGTCGCCACGTGCCATCACCTGATTGGTTCCAGAGTTTCCATATGTCACTAGTAGTTAGCTTCCATGTATCGTGAGTAGTTCACTACCATGTGTCACCAATATCTTGCTTCCAAGTGGAAAGATCTCATTAGTTAAGGATATAGTGCAAGAAACTTAGGATAAATTGGTTAAGGGAAGGAAGAAGTGGATGAGAGGTAGGGAGGAAAGTCATGAGGGAGGAGAGAGAGGGGAGGGAATGCAAATGCAGAGTGAGGGATGTGGGGCGAGGGAGGAGAAGAGAGTAGGTTTGCAGGTTTGCATGGAGACGAGGTAAGGGGGGATTAGGGGATGTAGAGCAGGGATGAGGTATGTAGAAGTAAGGNTAAGTGTGGGTGAGTGGGGAGAGGGATGAGTGGAGAGGGAGTAAGGGGATTCAAAAATAAAATTAAGTGTTAGGAATACTTTTTTAAAATCCCTCTCCTTTCATAACTTCCCTCGGCAATGAGTCAGCGATGAATCAACTTCCATGTGTCGTTGTATGATAGGATACCACAAACCACCACATGTCACCACCTATTTGTTTGCCACATGTCACTCTCTCATTTATCGCCACGTGCCATCACCTGATTGGTTCCAGAGTTGCCATATGTCACTAGTAGTTAGCTTCCATGTATCGTGAATAGTTTACTACCATGTGTCACCAATATCTTGCTTCCAAGTGGAAAGATATCATTAGTTAAGGATATAGTGCAAGAAACTTAGGATAAATTGGTTAAGGGAAGGAAGAAGTGGATGAGAGGTGGGGAGGAAAGTCATGAGGGAGGAGAGAGAGGGGAGGGAATGCAAATGCAAAGTGAGGGATGTGGGGCAAGGGAGGAGAAGAGAGTAGGTTTGCAGGTCTGCATAGAGAGGAGGTAAGGGGGGATTAGGGGATGTAGAGCAGGGATGAGGTATGTAGAAGTAAGGGGGGTGGGGGAGGGTGTAGGTCTACATGGAGAGGTGAGGGGAATGGGAAATATGGTTAAGTGTGGGTGAGTGGGGAGAGGGATGAGTGGAGAGGGAGTAAGGGGATTCAAAAATAAAATTAAGTGTTAGGAAAATAAGAAATGAGGGGGAAGTTATGAAAGGAGAGGGATTCTTTAAAAAAAATCTAAGTATGGAAATTATAGGAGAGGGGAACTGGGAGATTGGGTAATTTTGAAAATTTCTAAGTGTGGAATGATGTGTTCCAAGAATTCTTTGTTCCAAGAAAAATTAGCTTTGTTGCAAATGGAAGGAGTTCTTTTTTGGGAGGTTAGACGAAAACGTTGATATCTTGAACATACAGACTCACATTTTTAATCTGTAAAATGCACAATGAACTAAGACTATGGGCTACACTATGAACTGGTAATTTTTCAAAATTTCCTCTTTTGATATCTTTTTTTTTTTGTTATTCCAAGAGCGGGAAATCTAGTTGATCATTTTATTTTTATCAATACCTTCTAATTTCCCTTTTGAGTGTATGAGAGCCCAATCGTTAATCATATGTAAGAGAGTTGGTGGGAAAAGTCACATCCCATAGTTATGAGAGCATGGGGGTTGAGCACAATCAACATTGAGGAGTGTGAGAGTCAACTTGCATGGGTAAAGGGAAATTCAAATGGGTATTATGGGTAGTTTTTGCATGTATTTTTTGGGAGCAGTAAGGGAGTAGAGAACATTGGAGCTTGAAGGTAATCATAGCAGGTCTTGTGGGTAGCTTATTGGAGCTCTTGTTGCATGAATAAGTGGGTTGTTAGGCCTATAGAGAGACAATTTATGTGTGAGGTTTTTCCCTAGAGCGGTGAGCTATTGATGTTAGCTTTCTTGGGCAACTAGCATCCATGGAGTCCCCAACGATAGATATTCCTATCCAATCTATGTTGGAGCCTTGGAGGAAAGTGGGAAGAACTGAGGGACTGTGTGTAGTGAAGGGGGATCCCAATTCCTTGAGTTGTGCAGGTTGAGGGGAAGAGAGCTGGGAAAACTAGTTTGTTGTGGGAGTGAATTGGATTGTGAGAGACACCCTCTTTTGTGGATTCGTACAACCAACTCGAGGGTGATTTGCTATTGAGATTTGGAGCAACAAATATATGGTTGGAAGGAACGTCCATTCCTTAAATCCGGTTTTACATTTGTTGATTAAAAGAGAAGTTTTTTTCATCTCCATTTCATTGTTTAAATCGTGGATTTTATTGTTGTGTGTTAACTCTGAGTTTAAGAAATTATATGATGTTGTATTGGCTACATTCATGCTTTAAAAGTGATGTTAGATGTATGTTAAATAATGGATGAATTACATTTATTTAATGGTATCACAATTTTTTTATGGGTTTAGTAGTGGGGGCACTACAATAGAATAGTAATGTCCCATCATCAAAAGGTACCATCATTAATGGAAAGGTGCCATGTCATCATTCCAAGCCCAACTTTTTCAAGGAAAGGTCCAATGTCCTCAAGAGAAGGAGGAATGACCTCAATCAAGTGGTGGGGATTGCCTCCATAGAAGTGTTCTATTATCCCCTCAATATCCTCCAAAGGATCCAAATGTCAACCAAGCATGTGGCTATATCAAATCCATCATCCGAGAAGGGGCTCATGTGGTCCAATGCATCATGAAGGCTAGACGAAAGGTACACAATCCAAACATAACATATAAAATTAGTCATGCCAATGCAAAAGACCTTAAATATATCTCAAAAAGTATCTTCTTCAAATTCACACTATCTTACAAAGTTATACAATTTTCCAAATTTAAGTATGGGAGTATCATTATTACCCTCTATTAGGTGTGCCAATACCCAGGATAAGAGGTATGTCCCAGGGAACCCATCAAGGAGTATGTGCAATGGTATGTGATATGGATTGGGGTTTATTTCATGGGTAGATTCTCAATGACATGTAAGGCCATGTATGATAGTCATATTTATGAGTGTATTGTAAAGGGAGTGCTTAGGAAATGAGGTACCCTTTCCTCAACAAATTGTTTTTCCAAACCTCAGTTTGCCTTATTCTTTATTGATTTAACCTTTTTTTGGATTTTGATATTTGATTTGTTTAGTCCTTTTGTTTGGTATGCATTCATTGCATAGGACTTGGGGTGATGGCCTCTTAGCGAGGGGGTAGAGCTCATGCTTCATTTCTTTCGTGATTTTTAATACTTTGTTTTTCTTGTTTCTTTCTTTTCCACGCATTTTGAATTATGGATATTTCTCTTTCTATATCATTTTTTATAAAGCTACATCAACCTCAGGCATTTGCAAGTTTTAAATGTTTTATAGTAATGTAATGCACACACATATTCTTAACACGGAAAAGAAAACAATTGCAATCACACATATACACAAAGATTTACCCTGGAAACCCAACCAAGAAATTCAACAACTTATTTTAGAGTCGCACCTCTAATTCTATTATCTCTTCATTGTTTACAATAAAAGATATATATGATCCTATTGACGAGGATGAATTTCCCAACAACGGTAAGGGGTTCTCCCCGATACATGGTCCCAATTAGACTTTGCATCGTTTGGTTTAGGAGACCCATTCAGGTTCTAACCCGACTGCCATGATTGGTTGTGAGGGTGAAAGAGGATGGTTATGCAAATGAAAGATGTAGATGAAGACTATGTAAATACATAGAGGAAATATAATCTATTTCTAATCTATCCTATCCTAGCTAGGAGAAAATTATCATAACTAAATGAGTTGTAATGAAACTAAACTCTGGTTAAACGCCAATCAAATAGTTGTCATGGAGGTGCAAAATTAGAAACACGTGCATATATATATATATATATTCTTGCATGCATCAACAACTCATATGCTCAAGACATTGAGATTAAGAAAGAATAACCAAAACTGCAAGAGTAACATAGATTGCACCAGAAAATTCTATAAGCAAAGCATGTCCTTACAACTCATGTAAGTAGCAAACATTTTGCTGGAAATAGTTCACAACAAACAACCATACATATAAGTTCTTCTCTCTATCAAAATATGTCCCCAACAACTTCTCAATATTAGTTAATTAAGTATTTTCTCGAAAAATAGTTTCCAGAGTGTCTACAAAGCTTGAAGGGCCCTTTGAAAGTGGGCTTCTCCCTTTATTTATACAAATATTTACTAACTCCTAAGATGACTTCTTGTATTCCTCAAGAACAAAGCTTTTTTGTTTCCCTTAGTAGTTGTTTGACATGTTTGAAGCTAAGGACAAAATTGAAGATAGTTGGGAAAAAGACAAAAACATGACATAGTTGACATCAAATTTAGATTTGTTATTTCATCCTTTTATGTGCTCTTATCCCAAATGTATGTTGTCCACATTTCCAACTGATCATAAAGTGCTACGATCCAGTGGTATGCCAATTCCTCAAGAGTGGCCTTACGCATGGTTGTATTGTCACTGAGAGTCTACATATCTTTCGCCAGAGTAGCCATGAAAGTCAAGATCATAGTGTGGGCTTTGGTGGGTTGGATGAGATGTTGTTCGATTAAGTCCGTTGTCACCTTGGAGGCTGACTCAGTTTCTTCTCACTTGTGGTTCGTACTTTGTTGGAATTTCTCTATAAATTGTTCCATGATAAGGGTCTTCCCAAGCTCTTCCAAGGGCGGGAGATGACATTATTTCAGTAATGCTTGAGCAACTTTGTGTCATTGGGAACAAATCACCATTGAACTAGTTGTTTCTTTGTCTGCTCTCTACCTGGTTTGTTGGAAACGATCGAGTGCGACAAGATCAACCTTCTTTTCTGTGCTCGAGGGATGTCGAAATTTGATTGGTGCATTTGGATTTTCAACAATCTACCTATCAATATCGTCTATGCTTTCCCAAACATTGTTGAAATGGGTGTTTTTGGCTTGAACTTGGCTATGTTGTTCCATGATGGTGGCCGCTATCTCTTAGAACATGTGCAGGTGGGCGTACATATCTATGATGGTCTCTTCTAGTTCTAAACTAACCTTCTCCACACTAGCCTTAAAGCTTTGTAGGCTACCCTCATCAACCATTACTCGTCTAAATTGTTCCTTTAGCTCCTTGATTCGAGCATCCTTTTCTAGATTTTGGTGGTGTAGATTCCTGACATTATCTTTTGTCAATGTCATGAAGGTTGTGCCAGTAGATGCTATAGAGTTTGGGTCTTTATTGATGTTTTCTTTCACTAGGTTTTGTGTAAGTGTAGATATCAGATTTCCCCCTGTGACTGGTACTTTTCTTATTTTCTCTTACACAATCCTTCTTGAGGCCTTATCATATGTAAACTTCTTTAGGTTGGGTAATTCACTAGGTCTGAATGGAGTACAAAGTCCCAAACCTAGTCCACTGAATCGTGTATGCCCATTGACACGTGTTGTCAATATCTCTGGGATATCAGTGTCCATCAGTGAAGCATCATCGTTCCTTGTTTCTGTGTCTTTCTTCTGTTATTCTTTAGATGCCTTTTTTGCAGCTTCACTTGCTGCTTCTGATATGGCCATTTCTGCTATTACCTTCTGTTTAGCCTATGTTTTTTCTCCACTGTTGCATAAACCTTAGCCTTAGCTCTAGTTTCTTTATTTTTTCTTTTCTTGTCCGCTACATCTTCCTTTTTCTTGTGGGTCTTTTTCCTTCTTTCTCAAATTTTTATCTGTTAGTGGCTCTTCTTCTTCGGTTGATCCTGAGTGTATTGATGTAGTTGCAGCAGATGTATTCATTGTTGCCTCTTCTTCAACTTTCTTCCTGGCTTCCTCTCATGCATTTTCTTCATCGACAATCCTTCTTATAGGTTTTCCTTTTCTTTTCGTAATTACTTTGTCATAGGTCTTGGCTCCACAATGGACTTCTTCCTCCTCCCAAACTTATGAAGTATATTCCCAAGGCATGACAATCTTATTGAAGTTTTCCTTGACTATTTTCTTCAGGTCGTGCCTTTTGAACCTCTCTTCTCTGAAGTGGTATGAGAGTATTGTATTCACTTCTTCCTGTTCCTGCTTGGTGTTGTTGAATGAGTAAGTGCCAATCCATAATGGGAGCGGGGGCCATATAGCTTTCTTATCTCTATATAGTATTCCCCCAACTCCATTGATTATTGTTTGATAAGCTACCTTTTGGAGCACTAATTTGTTTGGAACAAATCAAGGTAAAAGATGTGGTGCTTTCATGGCCCCATATATCCTGATGTATGTGCCATGTTCCATCAAGTACCAATCTCCTATCCCCCTAATTACAACCAACACTTTATCAAACGTACACGACCTTGGCGAACAGAAGATGAATGCATACAATGGAGCCAAGAAGTTCTCACATGTCTTATGATATTCTATCCTATATTTGTGCTCCCACAATACCTTGCAACATATGTGTAACGTTGGGTCTGGTGGTTTCCATGCCCAGCCCATGTTCGAGTATTGGTGCACAACACACATTATATCCATGAGGTATGAGGACATATGAAAGCAAAGGTCCTAGGCCATGCTTCCACAACTGATGTGATGGCCTATGCTAAGTTGGCTGACAAAATGTTAGCCCAATTGAAAGATGATCCTTCATCCGCACAATAGTGAATAAGGAGCATATAATATAGCAAGAATTTGGAGGCATATGTCTCTCCATATAACCTGCATAGCATGGCTACCATATATATGATATGGATTTCTAAGTATGGTCGTGGGGTAGCCACCCATTGGTCTAAGTTTAAATTGTTTATCTGGCTTGTACCATATACGACACACATATATATCTGTATGTTTGAATCCCCCTGAATGTTCAATGTCCAACTTCCTGGTTCTTTTCTCTAGATGATAAAACTTTTCTAGGTCTGTGGGCTGGAATGAGGCTATAGGTTCTCCCCTAGCAGTGCAGATGTATCTATTTCCTAGATCCACGTGTTTAAGAATCCAGACAACATCGTTGACATAGGGGAGTACAATGGCGTGGGATTCTACTCTATATATCCCATATTTTATGATGTTCTTTAAAATCTGAAGCTTGTCTTAGTCCTCGACATTGACAATGAAATTCTTCTTCTTGAACATCTGATAAACATTGTCCCACTTGAGTACATCCTCTCCCTTTTCTAGGAAGTCGATTGTGTCATCATACATCACTCCTGTGATGTCAAGTTCATCTTCATGTTAGCGGCCACTTCTGGAAGCTTCCATGGCAGGCACTTTTCTAGTCGCCTTTTTCTTCAAAGACATATTTGAATCTGCCAAGCATAAACAAAATTAGTTCGGAGACAAAGTTAATTGATATAATAATAATGGTCAGATATGTGCATAAAAATATGCTTATTGAAATGACCAACAATGGAGTACCCGAGGATTCACTTGAGTTAATGTGAGGTGGGAGATCATCATCAGAAGATGATAAAGTGATGGTAGGCATCATGAGAAATCGAGCTTTGCCCAAGAGATAGAAGCAAAATTCAGATTGATTAGTCGAAGGGTATCTTGGAAAAAAGGTTGAAAGGACAAAACCAGAGTAGTTCATAGGAACTGCTTTAATTTGCATCGAAGAGGTTCGTGCAAAACGCTCTGGTGTACACCAAGTGACTTTGTATAAAAGGCTCTGGTGTATATTGGAGCAGTTCGTGTGAGGATCCCCGATATGCATTGCAGAAGTTTGTGCAAAAGTCTTCGAAAGAGCCGACGAAGATTATGTTAAGAGTGTCAATGGGTTATTGTGCACACCGAAGGGGATGGTATAAAGTCCTCTAGTATGAACCAAAGAGCTTCGTGTTAACTCCTCTGGTGGAAGTCGAGGGAGATTACGCTGAGTCTCCCGAAAGAAACCACCAAGGTTAATGTTAACTCCTCCGATGAAACTAGAGGAGTTCGTAACTCCTCCAATGAAACTAGAGGAGTTCGTATCAAGTTCTCTGAATGGACCAGTGTGATTAGTGCTAAGTTTGTCGGTTCATCATTAATTTCTCTAAGAAACTACATAAATATAAATTCGTGTTAAAAGCTCCAATTTATACTACGCACATTCGTTTAGAAAATTCTAAAGGGACGGGAGACACTCGTGTTAACTTCCCCGTAGAAAGTTTGAAGTCTACAGCTCATTGATGCTTTTAAAAAAGATAAGTATTATGTTTTATAATTTTATATGCTCTAATGTTATGTTTACCTCGTGCATATATGTTGTTATGCTTTTTATGTGTTCATGCATGTGCTTTTCATGTTTAATTTAACTACCCATGTGTATGTTATGAATGCATTACATTACATATTGCATATAATCATGCATTACAGGTTGAAATGTGGGTATCACAGCTATAGTGCCTATCAGACTAGATTATGCATAAGTGAAAAATAATAATTTTTTTTAAAAATTACAATAAATAAATATAGTGTAAATTTCAAAACTAATTGGAAAGAAGTTTAGGTATACTACATTTTATATATATATGGAAAAATGTACTAAAACTATTTTTTTCTATTTCTTTTAAAAAATTTATTATGGAAATTTTGATTTTTTATCATTTATTAGTACACTAAATTATTGGACAATAATTTTACAATTTTTTTTTTTTTAATAATAATGAAATTCTTATCACCATTATTATAACTTTACTTTTTTTTTATTAATAATTTGTTAATAATAGCTAAATTTTATCACCATTATTTTAAAAACTTTTTCATAAGAATTTTTTTGAAATAGTGAAATTCTTATTACCATTATTTTTTAAAATTATTTAAAAAAAATATTTTATTATTAATTTAACAAATCATTTTATGTATTTTTTAGTTGTGAGGATAGGCTCTCTACAACCTAGTATGGGAGATATATAAAAGATATATATGATGATGATGATGACGATGATGATGATTAACCTCCACTAAAAGTGATTACTTGTGATTCTTTAGAATTTTGTTTGTGTGCTCGAAAAGCATTAAGAGAAGCTTTTCAAGATCGCCGTATTTTTGTTGAGTTAAAAGGTTAGGAAGGTTGGTAGTGTGACAAACATTTTGAAAATGAGATCTAATATGGGTATAGGCTGGACAATCTAAGAGAAAGTGTTTTTCATCTTCAATCTTCTTAGCGTCACAAAGGTGACACACTCTTTCATCCCATGGCATTTTAGGAATTGACCAACCCCCAGTTTCACTATGAAGTTTGTGAGAATTTGTTTTTATCTTAGCAATGCATTTTTTTTCTTTACATTTGGAAAAACAGATAAATAATTTTGATCTTCTATATTAGGGTTGATTACATCCTTACAATACCTTAATTTTATTTTTCTAACTTTTTATCACACCACATTTTCTCCTTAAATTTTGATTTCACTTATTTTTAATAGTATATTTATTCTGCAAAATGGTGTATTCCATAGAGCATCTTTATGCCATCCTAGTAGATAATGGTTATGACTAGATTTTGAAAGAATTTTAGGAAGTCTCTTGTCTTCCATGTTGTTTAACTTGTTCTTATACATTATGTATCTAATCATAGCCATGCTCTCAATAGAGAAGAGACTTGATTCTAAAAGGAAAATGGTATATATATATTTGAATTTGTTATGTTTACATTTGTTCTAAATCAATTAATTAATAGATCACCAAAATAATGTAGTGATTAAAAAGGTAGTAATATATTATAAAATATATTCATATACTTAAAAAAATATATTCATTTTTTTAATATAATTTTAAAGTCCACATTTAAGTTAGATTTATGCTAATTTATTTTCAAAAATATTTTAGTATTAATTTAACAAATCATATTTTATATATATATATATATTTTTAAAATATAATTTTAAACTTGATAAGTCCACATTTAAGTTAGATTTATGCTAATTCATTTTCAAAAATATTTTAGTATTAATTTAACAAATCATATTATATATATATATATATA
>ML778149.1:466971-478975 GCA_009831015.1 Picea engelmannii
AATATGAACGAAAGCAAGGAGCAGTGGTATGGAGATGAGAAAAACATCGTCCTGAAGTTCAGATGATGATGATGATAGAGACCCACCAAAGAAAAATCTCATACTGTGTAGACTTCTATCAAGAAAAAAAGGGAAACACAAAAAACAGGGTCAGACATGCCTGAAACTCAAGAGAGTCCACAAGCTATAGATGTGGAAAAGCAAAAGCTCATCAAGATTTCTGCAAGCAATACGAAAATATGTTGGAGACGAGATATATAAGAGGATAGATTTGATTCAAGAAATTTGGGATCTTTCTCAAAGTGCCGCCAAATTTGTAACAAGAATTGCAAATTTTAAAGAATATCTTCAGAAAGATCTCGAGAATGTTGAAGGATTCTATAAGGACGTTGTGGGTATATTCATGTCCAAAGTTTCAAGATTAAGTGATACCCACAAAAGAGAGTAGAACCTTCCTTCAGATATCCAAATGAAACAAATCAATACATGTTGGCTAAAGAGAATAAAAAAATTGAGAGAAATTATAAGTGAATTAGATGCTTTGAAAAATAAAAGAGGTGATTTATTATTTAAGCTTGTTGATCTCACGAAAGAACTTGATGGCCCAATTGAGGAAAAAAGGGTTGCAAGTGCTCAAGTTGACTGCATAGCAATGCACTCAATTCCAATATTTAATAAATTGATTAAAGGGTTGATTTCTAGCCTTCCAAGATTTTCACAAATATCTTTTTCTTACACCAAAAAAGTTAACAATAATTGATGCATCATTTTCTTGAGTTTTGTCTCCAAAAGAACCAAACATCTAAATTATCAATTGGAGACCTATATTTGAAACACCTCCTTTATGAACGATCTCTTCATGAGATGCCACTGTAAATAAGCAACCCAACACTGTTATCACATGGACTTGTGAGCATGGTTTATTCCCCCAAAGTATAGCTACCAACTGGTTGGAAATGGAAACATATGCATCTCTAACAATATGCTTAAGCGCATTCAGACCAACGTTTCTCCAGGGCCACAAGAGGGTTGAAACAACATCCGCACTTTCAACGCAAGCACATATTTCTTCACTATGAGAACATAAATTTCCTACCAAAAGTACAACATCCTCTTTTGCTTTCTTGGAACCAGTTTCCAATATCTGGACAAGTGGAGGTATACCACCTGCTGCTATAATTTCCCAGTTACTGTCATCAACTTCTACAGACAAAATAGAAAGCAAGGCAACAACATGCTCATGTTGTTGTCCATTAGACATACCAAGGAATGAAATTAAAAGTTGAATTCCTTCTCACCCACTAAAGGATTGCTAGAGATTTGAATTGACATAACACATGCTTCTTAATAAATTCATGAGTTCTTCTTGTATCTCACAACCAGCCATAGTCACCAATCCAACCAAATTTTTTTTTGCTTCAACGTGTAGCAAATATATAGAGAGATAAGCATTGCCATAGAGGATAGCCAAAGCTTTAACTGCATGTTCTTGCACCAGTTGAGAGCTACGAGGTATGAGTTGTTTGACTAATAGTCCTTCTATTTTAATTGCATCAAGTGAGCTAGCGGTATACAAGTTTTCATTAAAAACCATTAATCCATACGCCAGGGCACCGATAATGTCAGCCACTTGAATGTCAGACCGAAATGACTCAATGATTTCTCTAAGGTTGAGCACAATAACGAACATTCCACCTGAAATGTTCACTAAAGAACCCATTGCATGTTCATGAAGGGCTTGAGCAGGTAGCCCTTGCATAAACTATTTTGAAGGTGCCACGATTGAATTGATCCATTATAGTTTTCTTTGCACTAATTAGTTTATAAGAAAGAGCCTATAATGCGCCAGCTGGTTCAACACAGACAGAGACTTTATGTTTGGGACCTAAAAGCTTCAGTAGGTGTTGAACAATACCAACATTCAAAACCTTAGTACAACTAGCCTTTGAAGCCAACATCAAACTAGCCAAGAGGGAGGAAGCATTCGATTGAGCAATTGAACTCTTAGAAGAAATAAGTATTACTAGGATGGTTGTGCCACTATCTTTAAGGGTTGCTTGTTATACACCTTTTGTATTCGTAAACAAATTTTTTAATACTCCGGGAATAAGATCAATGGAATGTTCAATGGAACAGACGGGGGTTAGGTCGGTGGGTGCAACAAAGACATCTTCAAAGGATGTGAGTAAATCAACCAGTTCTGAAGGAAGGGCATGAGAGGGGCTATCTAGCTTAAGAGAGCGCACTAGACATGGGGCAATGGGTTTGTTGAGATTGATTTGACGAATAGCAAGTTGGATGGAAAGTAAGGCAAGGAATTTCAAAGAGGATGAGGTGAGGACATAGGTACGCCCATCTTTCTGAATATGATACCAATGATTGTGAGCATGGTATACAATGGGACAAAGTTCCTGATAGGGAATACCTAGAAGCACATCTGCGCAATCCAAATGAGACACATCACAAACAAAAATATCTTGGAAAGGGTCAGTGGCAAAAGTAAGGGCACAATGTTGGGTCACCATTACATAGGGACCATCCTTCTGAACCCAACTCAATTGGTAGGGTGTCGGATGAGCGGTAGTAGGAAGCTCCAACCGCTGCACCAAATCCCGAGAAACCAAATTCTTTTGGCTACCATTGTCAAGGATGAGCGTGGCCAGGTATTACTTGATCTAGAACTTGTGAGTAAACAAAGGAGTTGATGCAAAAGTATGGGGATTAGTGGCCATGAACAAGAGAGAGGGGTCCGGTTCCATTGGATTCTCCAAGGTGATCAGCTTGAGGGGGGAGGGGGGATGCGGTGCTCAATGAGAACTCAAGAGCATCGATGGATATAGTCTTGACAAGATTCACATTACGAAGAACATGGCATTTATTTGAGGAGTGAAACTGAGATTTGTGATAAGAACACCATTTTCTAGGCTTCTGTAACACCCTGTTTCCCCCAGTTTGTAAAAATAACTATACTGGCCAAGAACTGTGGCAAACTCAAAAAATGTGAATGTGTGATGTGAATGGACCTTGTGAAAAAGGTCGATGAATGTGAATAATATATATATATATATATATAGGACTACTAAGAGGGGATATGTTGAAAAAGAGACCACGATGGCTGAAGAAAGGTGGTGGAAGGCACCTGGAAAGGTGGCATTAACTTCCAGCGAAACCAATACCGTATTTGGACTTCACTGGCCCGGAGAACCAAGAGCGGCTCGCTGGCCCAAAATAAATTACTCGCAGGTTGGTAGGTAGATGGCTCCTTAGGAATTAATGAGGGATGGGGGAAGTGAACCGCCCATCCATAGGAGCCTCGGGCTTGACCACCGCGAGGGAAATCGCGCCACACACAACCTCACAAGAGGGAAATGCATGAGGAAGAAGCGCGGAGGGGGGAGATGCGAGGAAAAGAAGAGGAACTCTAGAAAATACAGAGTGAGTGATAGCGGAGAAGAAGGAGAGTAACCTTTGTTCTCGGTCACTGGAAAACATAGACTCAGTCTCGTAGCATCGTGGCCTCATCTTGGGGGTGGCTAGTGGTAAATCCGTTGGGAGTTGTTGAGCCTACAGTTGGGTGGAAACAAGCACCCCTCTCACCAGTTGCATCACCTTTGGTGTTATTTCTGATAAGTGTTATTTGAAGTTAATGCCATAATCGCATGTTCAGTTTTATGTGCTTGTAAATAGTTCTGAATATAAGTGTTTACCTAACGTTTGATTTGATAGAATGGATGCATGTGTATGCTTACATGCCATAGTTGTTTTCTGCACAAATGATTAAGTCTGGACATGAGTTCACTCCACCGAGAATCGTCTTATTTGCTTAGTTTCTTGTAATATTCTGGGAAGGCCCCTTGAGAGTACTCTTTTCTGAGAATTACCCCATAAACCTTGTAACCATACTGAACCTTACCAGAGACACGATTAAGATCAGGGATAATTGCCCGAGAACCGTCTGAGGGTTCATGCAATCCGGGTCTGGAACCCTTATGCGAGAAAGAGTAGCTTTCTAAGGTCTCGGGGTCACGGGAGCCTGAAGCTCCGAGAGTTTGAACTTCGTGATTCAAGCTCAGAAGGGATAGCGAGATTCAAATATAGAAAGAAAATACCCTATCGTTGGGTAAACGAACGGTTAGAATCCTTTCGAGAATACCCCAAGCATGTCAACACTGACGGATCTAGAGAAGGAGCGTAGGCGTTAACACCTCACCCTTTCAGCCTTTGCAAATAGCGATGGGATCCTGGACCGTAGATCCCAGGGACACATTGGAGCTCTATAAGTCGTCGATCTTAACCTTTACTTAGGCGGGAGAGTGAACTCGACTACATCCCAAAAGTCCCGAAGACATCGGGACCGTCCATGTTGGAGGACAGGTGGCAGAGATTTGACTATTTCGCGTATCGTGAATTCGTGAGTTTGGAGGTGGAAGACCAGGCTCTTGGAGTCACGAAGTCCCGAGTCGCGAGATCGCGATGTGATCTGGGCCGTTGATCAAAGAGGAAGGATAGCCGTGGGATATGACGTCTCGATACATTGCGTATAGGGGGTTGTTTGGAGGTGGAAGACTAAACCCTTGGAGTTGCGAAGTCCCGAATAGCGAGAAGTAGGAGCAACCATTGAGTCAGGACCTCCTCGCCATATCGCATATCGGAGTCTCGGAGGTTGAGGGGAATCAATTTCGACTGTAGAAGTCCCGAGCTTGTGATTTGCGAGATCTTGTGCAACACGTGGCACGTCCGCTTGGTGGGACCCACGTGGTTGACACGTGGTGTAACGATAAGATGCCCAGAGAGAGGGAGAAGTGGTGACAGGTGGTGGACACGTGTCGTTTGAAATGGGAGTCAACATTCTGTTGACTTCTCATACTTTGGGTTCTCGTAAGAAAGGAGCATAAAGGCCCAACAACTCAAGTCGCGAAGTTGCGAGTTCCGAGAAGCCTGGAAGGAGTCAAACCTTCTCTGACTTTCGCGTCTCGGGGTTTTGTAAAAGAAGGGCCCAGAGGTTCAACCTTTCAACTTGCGAACTTGCTAGTTGCGAGCAAGGCTAATAATTATCCCTAGTTGGTGGTCATGCATGGAGAGCGCTAATAAGGAGGGGCCATACCATATCAGAATCTCGGGTATCAGTGATTGGTGAAGAAAACTCGAGGGTCTTCGACTCACGACTCGCGAGGTCGCGAGTTGTGAAAGGCGCTTGCATTTTGGTGCATATGTGGTCCTATCGAGATAGGGACTAAAGAAAGGGAGCTAGTTCTTTGTCGTTAAGCGACGGGTAGATCTAGACAGCCAAAATCTGCACGCCCAGATCTACAACCAGGGTTTCATTCCGGAGCCCCCTCGCCATTCTACCTTTAAGATTGGACTCACTTGTATCGCTAAGTCGCGAAACACGAAAAGGCGCCTGGTTTGTTTGGCCTGTGGTCCTAACCCACGATCATAGGGAGGTGAACAGGGAAGAACTAGCCTGCACTAGGCCCCCATAGGACTTCAGGGATTCTGTCCCTTGAGGAAAAGCGAAAATTTTATTATGTCGTAGTGGGTGTGTTACAGCTTCGATGAGGTAGGAGAGGCAGGAGAAGAAGGAGCTAAGGAAGGGCCAACTTTGGATAGAGGAGATCGAAGGCAAGGAGCGAGCTTCCGTTCCATAGCCAAGGCCAGAAGAAAGGCCTTATCTAAGGAAGATCTTTCAAATAAATCAACCTCTCTGCATGTAAATAATAAAAGACTATAATTAAATTTAACAATGAGTACCTCTTTCGGATCTTGAATTTGAAGCTAAATGCATAACTTAGTAAACATCTCAATGTAGCTTTGTATTGACTAGACTGAGAGTTGGTGGAGTTGCAACTAGTGAGATAGGAGAGTCTGACAGTACCTCGGGGGATAGAAGTGATTCTGCAACACTTGAAAAAAGGTATCCCAAGAAACAATAGGTGGAGGGGTGGCCACGGGAGGATCTCCCAAGGCCACCACTAGAGAGGGGGTATTTGTTAATGTGTCCCACCAAGCTTGAGCAACCCCTTCCAGTGGTAAATTGGCGATTTGTAGCTTCTCTTCTTCTGTAATGCCTGGGCAGGTCTTGAAATAAGTGGATAGAATGCGTACCCAAGAATCAATGGCCTCACCATTCATATGCCCTGAAAACTTAGGAAGATGGAAATGAGTATCCAATTATAGTGGCGTTGGGGAGCTCCATTGGAGTCGCATGAGTTCATTCAAATCAAGAGCAAGGTCCTGAATGGGAGAACATTGCCTAGATGTTGAATTCTTGAGAGATGAGTCTCTATGAGGAGGCATTATCATGATATATGGAAGAAACTGAGAATTGAGAAAGGAGAAAGGAGAGGGCACCGAAAATGAAAAAAATCAAGGGAGTTGGGACCCAAGAGGGAGGGAAAACCCTAAAGCACATTGTTTGGAGCAAACCCTAGTGCATTATCCTCTAGATTTGAATCTGGATCGAGAGCTAGATCTGGATACAGATTAGGAGCTAGATTTGGATGGGAAAACCCTAGATCCAAAACCATGGTTCTGGATCCAACCCTGAAGCACATCATCCAAAGCCCAAAAGGGAGGGCGCTCTAGCAAACCCTAACAAAGCTCATGCTGAGAAGGCACACTGGAAGAGAGGGGAGGGCATGGAAAACCCTAATGCACCCTTGCATGAACTGAAGAAGTGGGGGGGAGTGGAAGATCCTCACAACTAAAGCATTGAGCAGTGGAGGGTGAGAGTAACCTTAGTGCACTTCGTTGGAAGAGATGGAGGGAGAGTTGAACCCTGAGCACATATTTGAAGTTGGAAATCACCACAAAGGACTCGACAGTGGAGGTCTAGAACAAACCCTAACACACTTCCTAAGATATGGAGGGTGTTGGCACAGGGGCAGACCCGAGGTTCAACGCTACAACAACGCACCAACAAAACCCTAACTACTGGCCCTTTCGGCAACACCTGCGAAGCAGATGAAGTCTCACCCGAGGTAGAGGCAGGGGTGGTTGCGGGACTCAAGTGTATGGAACCTTAGCTAGGACACAGATCTGTGATTGTAATACTTAACAAAGCACTTAGCACCGACAGTTCATCGATATTCAACCACTATCTACTTCACAGATAAAACAGAGCATCGCATCATTCATCCAAATCTGATGTATCTAAGCACATATCGTAGAGAAATAGGTTAGATCTAACAGATTCAGGCACTAAGCACATTCATATAAGTGAGATATAACATCCATATACATCATTAGCACAAAGCATAGATAGATCTATCTATCTATATCAAAGCATTTAGCAAGTAAAGACATAAACACATCAACACATTTCACAAAGCAGAGCAACACAACATATACGTGGTTCACCCCCACCCTGGGGCTACGTCCACCAACTCTTCTTCTTTATTAGCTTCTTCAATAGGTTACATGCATAGAGCCTCAAAAACCTACTCTGCATAGGACATGAGATCTGTGCAGCTCACTAGATCCTCCTTCCCCGAGTAGATCTAAGCACACATCCTTCCACAACCTCTTACACTGACTTGCACTTAACTCTACAAGTCTCACACAGTATGCACAGAGCACTTATGATCCTTCAATCACATAGATCTAACACTTAGCATATTAGCCTAACATCACATAGATGCCCCTCCTTACATTGCCTATACATCTATTTATACTTTACAAAATAGGCCTAAACATGGGTAAACCCATGGGTCGGCATCCCATACCCGTTACATAATCCCAAATCCCAAAAAGGATCCAAAAAAGGGTCGAGATCCCGCGATCTATGCTTCGTCTTGCGCTCCTCCTTCGACAGGTTGTCGAAGTCCAAAAATAGGTCAAACTTGACTAAGGATCTCCCAAAACTTGGTCAAGGGCCAACAGGCCCCCAACACTCACTTGTGACTCGTCCCGAGTCACTCTGATTTGGATAATTCCGCTTCAAAAGCCTCGAGCTTCTTTGACTTGTTGTTGTGCCTTGGCCTCCTGTTCAACAAACTCTTGGATGATTATGTTATTGACAGGTCCCTCCAGGCGTTGTTCAGCTGCAACGAAAACCTACTCCAGTTCTGCTCCTCAGCCTCCTACCTCTATGAACAATTGGTAAGCCTTATCTTGTACAGGTTGGAGCCTCTGAGTTACTTCCATAACTCTGCTCTGGATAGTGTGGATCTGTTGCTGGGCAGTGCGTTGCTCCTGGGATCGCTTCATTCTTTCCACAACTAACAGGGGCTTCAGCTGCGCTTGTATCGTTTCGGCTTGATACTTCGCCTCTTGGAGCTGCAACTCCAGTGCCTTCAGTTCTGGATTCTCAGTGAGTTGCTCGTAGGTTTGGGCGTTGCTATCAGTGAGTTGCTTACATTCCATAGCAAGGGATTTTATTCTCTCAACTGCGCTTCAAGCAGTTGCTTCTCTTTGATCCCTTACACCCTGTGGGGTCTCGGTCACTACACAGAGCTCTAAGTCTGTTATGCGTTGCTTTAGCTACTAGATAACTTCTATGAGATGCTCTACTTGCCACGTGACTCGATACTCTGCCTTTATTACTACAACTGTCACAGAACGAAGTGCTCTGCTGACCGCTTCTTTCACTTCGAGTTGCTCCACTAGCAACTATTCTTTTCCTTGTTGTTCAACTCGACGCTACTCTACAAGTATTCCTTGCACTTGCGTCAAAGCCTAGGTGGCTTGTTATGTTTCCTCTTGTGCTCGTCGAAGGTGAGCTTCGACTGTCTCAGCTAGTCGATGGAGTTGGGTTGGCTCATCTCCCAACTCTGGTTCTCCCGATGGCAGGGGTGCAATGGAGACTGCACGGCTGGAGTGAAGGGGTTGTTGTACCCCTCAGAGTTCGTCTTCAATCCTATCATACATTTCTTCCTGCTTCACTTCTTGTTTCTCTGCTATCTCCAGTGAAGCATCGTTCAGGGCTGTTATGATGAAGTCAAAATCATCAGAGGTGAGGACAGTCTGCATCTTGGTCATGGAGGCTTTCGATTTGGGAGGGAAAACTTCCTATTCTTCAAAGGGTCAACCTCGTCTCTGGACGGTGTTACTTCGCTTGGTCTTTGTTCAGCTTCTACTTCGTCACCACCCCCTCGGTCAGGTGACATGGAAGCAGTCTTCACTGAGGTGTTGCTTAAGTTTTGGACCTCCTTAGTCTTCTTCTATCTGTTGGTTCCAGGTGTATTTTGTTCTTTATGAGTGTCCTATGGGCTGTCAATATCAGAAATCTCTGCAGGGTTGGCGGGGATAAGGAGGTCAACAGACCATTCCTTGGTGATCTCCTCAAGGTCTTCTTCTGTAAGTTTGTAATATGACTGGAGCTGCTCTTGATCTTTATCTGCTCGCGTTGTAATGTATATAAAGTGTCGATCTGCGTTGAACTTCATTAGTGGTCGGAACCTTTGTAGGGTGTTCGGAGTTATGCGAGGCTCGACTTTGATGGCTCGCTTTAGCTAGAGGTAGTATGTATGAAACACATCGTTCGACTACCATTGTTTGTTCATATCAGTTGAATACCACAGGGCAGCGAACTTCGCAGCAAGCGGTTCAAACTACTCTATGTCGGGGAAGGTCCGTCCTTCCGGCATCTCCTAGGCAATAAATGCAATGAGGACCAGGAGCTAGCTGAAATGAAATTCATAACCCTAATCCCATGCTTCTCAACAATCTAGTTCCAACTGGTTAACTAGGTACTTCGCCCAGTTCATCTGTAGGCCTTCTGTGCACTTCACTGCGAGGTCAACAACAAAGCCGGTGACCTACGTAGGTCGGTTCTTCCTTACTAACTTTCCAGTTATCAGTTGACATGTGAGGCGCACTGCGCCACTCTGGATGGAAGCTACCTTGTAGCCTCTTGTTCCCTTCTCAACATCGCCATAGGTGTCCTTGATCTTCTGTGCAAGTGCGCGATTTGCGACTTTTCCTAGATAAAAGTCCTGCGGGTTGGGCCCTTGCATACTCATTCCTGTGATCCTGTGGATCAGCGTTGGATCAACTGTAATGCGACGGTATAGCCATAAGTAGACGCCATGGTAACACGATAGTAACAGCTTGACACATGCATTGACTTCCCGGTGTCTTTCGAAGTGTGGGATCTTCATGACATTCAACATGGTGGACTGTGCGAGGTTCATCGTCCACGACTGAGGGATGATCTTCGAGTTATTCCCTTTAGTTCTGGTTAGGTACTTGTATGGGGCGAGCATACCATAGATATTTCGATCTCTGAGGTTGAAGTCGTTGAACTTCAACGATGTGATCTTGTCCTGCTCTGTTCTAACTGTGCATATCCCCTTCGGGAGGTACGCAGTGACCATAGTGTACTCGAAGTCTCTTGGCACACTATCACGATTCATTGTGCCAACCAGCGACGAGATGTAGTCGGACAATATGGATGGAATCAACTTTGTGTTTGCTAGGTCGTCTTTATGCTTGGTTCTCTTCTCTACTGATGGTCGAGATGGCCTCGATCCGCGAGTAGTTGACGGAGAGGCTTGCAGTCCTCTTGTCGATGATGCTTGTACACATGTAGACATCGACATGACTCTTTCAGTCACGAGATCGATCATAACTTCTTCGAAAACTCTCTCTGCAACGCTGAACTCATCCGACATACACGCTTGAGGTTGGAAATCTTTGGGTTCAAGGAGTAACTTAGACACTGCAATAGGATAGAAGGAAATAATGTAATGATCACTGTATAAAATCATTTGTTGGCACAGGGTCAAACCCAAGGTTCAATGCTACAACAACACACCAACAAAACCCTAACTACGGGTCCTTTCGGCAACACCTGTGAAGCAGATGAAGTCTCACCCGAGGTAGAGGCAGGGGTGGTTGCATGACTCAGGTGTCTGCAACCTTAGTTGGGACACAGATATGTGATTGTAATACTTAGCAAAGCACTTAGCACCGACAGTTCATCAATATTCAACCACTATCTACTTTGTAGATAAAACAGAGCATCGCATCATTCATCTAGATCTGATGTATCTAAGCACTTATCGTAGAGAAATAGGTTAGATCTAACAGATTCAGGCATTAAGCACATTCATATAAGTTAGATCTAACATCCATATACATCATTAGCACAAAGCATAAACAGATCTATCTATCTATATCAAAGCACTTAGCAAGTAAAGACATAAACACATTGCACAAAGCAGAGCAACACAACATATACGTGGTTCACCCCCACCCTGGGGCTACATCCACCAACTCTTCTTTTTTATTAGCTTCTTCAATAGGTTACATGCACAAAGCCTCAAAACCATACTCCGCATAGGAGGTAGTCTTATATAGATGTATGTTATTACATGATGATTTGAATAGGTCAAGCTACAACTAGTTAGCTAGATCTGATCAACTACTTCCTTAGGACTTGCACCCAACTGTTCTTCTCCTCCAATAAATTGAGAGAGTGCACCTTCCAAGAATCTAGCTAGCCGAGGGAGTGCGCCTTCCTTGGGATTCACATGGATGTATGTTTGGTTGCCCATAAGGGGGGAGGATTGATCCAGGTGGATATCAATGGCCACCCACCTTTTCGACTAACTCAATGGTTATCTATCTTCTCTATCTTCTTTGCAGTTTTTCTACGATTTTTTGGGTCCTCAACTTTCGGGGTTGTTTTGAGGCCCTAAACGATGTTTTTTGGACATTTGGGGGGGCAAGAATTGCAATGGCATTCCATGGCCCCATCCAAAAGTTGCAATCCTCGGATGGTTCTTTCCAACGAGCTATTGTGCACTCCAAATGGAGATTGTATGCAAAAGTTGTGCCCCTGGGAAGTTGACGTATCAACTAACTACCTTGGGTCCCACAATACTTTTGGTGTTTCATCTTCCATGGTTAGGGTTTTGATGTTTAGGTTTTTTTCCTCCTCGTCTTTTAGGCTCGATGATAAAAGGTCCTTATTGGCTTCTTTGTAATCATCTTTTTGCGAATGAGTGTATCCGACATCTCTTTCTCTTCAAAAATAAACTACCACCTTTCTAACCAATTT
>ML778149.1:479847-492503 GCA_009831015.1 Picea engelmannii
AATACATGTTACAATCTTTCGCTTCATCCTTTTCAATCCTTTTCGATAAAAAAAATTAACTTGTGTCCATTCTATTTGTTGTTAACTTTAAGAGTTTATACAAAACTTTACAGTCCACTTCTGTCTCTTCTTTGTCAATCAGAACAAAAAACAAAAAACTTCATCAATCACTTTCTCTTTCAACTAAAGGTGAAACTCCATATCTTCAGTTTCTAGCCCATCAAAGTACTCATAGTGCCCAAATACTCCTCTCTGTAACTGAAGCGCTTCCTTGAATAACTCATCCGCCTTGACATTGAGTTCTCTTAAAACATGATGAAAAGAAAGCCATTCAAAGGATGGAAAATCCAGCTTGATATCTCGCAAAATATTTGACAGATTGACATTTTGAATTTCTATTTTTCCTTGGGCCCAATCGATTTCCAATTTGGATTCCCCCAAAACCTGTAGCTTTTTAATATCTTTCTGCTTTGTCGTCTCTAAAAGGGTCCACATCGCAATTAACTCGGCTCTGTTATTGGACCCCTGGCCAGGGGCATATCTAATGTAGATGTAATGGTTCTAGTTGATGAACACAACTACCCCATCTTCGCACGAAGGAGGGTGCCCCTAGCTGGCCCCATCAAAATATCCCCATGGGATGTCATAATATAAAGTAGGAAGAATATGAGTGCGTTGCTTAAATTCTTTAGGATCATCTTTAAAATCTACAACCTAGTTAAGCGTAATCACTGCAATAACCTCTGGAGGAATCCATTTGTCTTTAAAAATAACTGAGTTGTGGGCCCACCATATGTTTGAAATCATGATACTTGGAAAGCCCGAATAAAGCTTCACGACTCTGTCCTGGACCCATAACTGATAGCATTCTTCCAAGCTTTCCTTGTTCCAGTCAGACCTGTCATTTAATTTTTCTTTGACCAACTTTGCAACCTGGCTTACATAAGGACAAAAGACAAAAAGGTGATAAATTGATTCCTCATCACCAATGCAAAGGGTGCAACGATTAGGGCCGCACCAACCTCTTTTCACTCCATTATTCCTATTCAAAAATTTATTATTCAGAGCAATCCAAAGAGAAATTTTGCATCTTAAAGGAGCTTTGCTTTTCCACAACGTTTTCCACCACCATTTAGGTTGAACTAGAAGTCTTTCTTCCTACCATGCTTTATATCCAAGTTTCGTTGTAAAGGACCCTTCCTTTTGGTTAAAGGATCAACAGAGAGAGTCTGAGGACTCATCATCCAGAAGGATGAAGATTTCACACAACCGTGAGATAAAGGAGTCCCATTATGTGTGAAGTTCTTGCGGTAAACTTGAGAAGATTGAATCGTGCCACCCCAGGCTTCCTCGTAGTTGAGGGTCCCCTAAAAGGATATCATGTAAGTGGAAGAGGTTGGGGTTTTAAAGATGTTGAACCAAAGGTTTCGACAACCTGAAATTGTCCCCTTCTCCTAACCAAGGGTCCTCTCCTAATCTTACGTTTCTCCTATTTCCAATTTTCCAAACAATCCATTTTCCCACTAATGGAAAGGCTTCCACTAAAGCTTTCCACATGATAGAACCTTTTGAGGATTTCACTGGCAGTCGAAACCATTCCACTGTGGATAAATTAAAGAAATATTTTGAGTGTAGAACTCTAGACCAAAGGAAGTTCCCTTGCGAGAGGCACCAAAGATTTCAGCCTGTTAGTGCATAAGCGAAGAGAGGAATATCTTTGAGTCCCCATCCCCCAAGGTTTTTTGGAACATCGATGGAGGACCAACTAGCCAAATGGAAACCCCACTGTGATTTATGGCATGCCCACAAGTATCTACAACTTAGCCTCTTTATTTTATCTAGAATGCCTTTGGGAATGGCCACTATGGAGTTCCAATATACATGGATACTTTCCAGGACTGATTTAAGTAGTACAAGGCGGCCACCTCTGGATAAAGTTTTGTTAACCCAAGAAGAAATCCTTTAGAATCCCAAATATTTAATTCCTTCTTCAAGGCCTTTCTTCCGAGCTCTGATTATATTTAAGAAGGAGTTTGTTTTTGCTTCAGAACAATTGTTAAGAACAAAGCAAGATTTTTCTGGATTAATCTACATCCCCATAGCTTTGCAGTACAAATCCATGATTCTTTTGAGTCTTGAAACATTTGATAAGGAGCCGTACACACTGCAAACTACATCGTCTACAAACAAGATATTAATAAACCCTCTCTGATTCAGATACCCTTATACCTCTCAAAAGACCGTTGGAGCATGCTTCTTTTATCATTTTGCTTAGAGCTTCAACTATGAGGAGAAATAAGAAAGGGGATAGAGGACAACCTTGGCGCAACCCCCTTGAAGCTCAGAAAATCTGGAGGGAGATCCGTTAATCAACACTACAAAGGACTCTCTTTGAAGGCATCCCATTATCCAATTCATTGTCTTTAAGCTCATGCCCATTTGTATACGAACCAACCTTAGAAAGGTCTAGTTAACCCTATAATATGATTTTGATAGGTCCAATTTTAAAATGGTTGCTTTAAGATTGTTCTTTTTCACCGAGTGGAAGACCTCTCGCGCAATCACCACTGCGTCATGTATTTGCCAATTCTGAAGAAAACCGAGTTGTTCTTCTCCAATAATTTCACTCGGTAAGGGTCTTAATCATCGAGCTATAATTTTAGCGATCAATTTATAAACAACGTTACAACAAGAAACAAGTCTATAGTCCTCAAACATTTCAGAATTCCGTTTCTTTGGTATGAGACACATAAAAGTTGCATTTAACGGGCCATAGATCTTACCTTCTCTTTGAGATTCCCTAACCAAAAGGAGGAGATCGTCTTTCAACAAGTCATAAAAGGATTTATAGAACTCCACGGTATACCTGTCCGGGCCCGAACTTTTACCATTATGCATCGAGGAGAGGGCATGTCTCAGCTTTGATTCCATTACCTCCTCCTCTAAGGATTTGTTCATTTCTTCAGAGAACACAGGCTAGAACTAGGTAACTACCTCCAAAATCTCTTGAATAGGGCATCCCCTGGGAGCTTGAAAAAGATTTTCAAAGAAGCATGCTCCTGATTTCACTTTTTCTCGAAATGAACTAACCAAGACTCCTGCGTCATTCTTGATTTCCCAAATAGTGTTGACATTTCTGCGATGGTTAGCGTAATGATGATTTTTTTTTGTGTTATTATCTCGAGCTTGAAGCCATAGTGCTCGACTTTTTAGGCGCCACTCCACCTCTTCTTTTTTCAACCATTCATTTCTCTTATTTTCCATACATTTAAGTTCCTCAAGTTGCGTCTGGTTTAGGGCTCCATCGTCCACCTCGAAAACAATCCGTAAAAGGTTTCCTTCAATCTCTAAAAGCTCCTTTTGCCTATTGGATTTCCAAACATAAATCCATTTTTTAATAGCGGCTTTAGTGCGCTTCATGTTCACTTCAAATTCACCATAAAGGGTTCATAAGTGTCACGATTTAGCCTTACCCAAGTGTAAGCTACTAACTTCTTGAAGTCCTCCTCCACTAACCAAACATGGTTGATTTTAAGAGGCGCTGGAGGTGAATCCGCTTTCGAACTCAAAAAAAGCATAATAGGACGATGATCTGAATTTCCCCCTTCTTCGACTTTTTCCTTAAATCTAAGACCCATGTCCATGAATTTTCAGAGATAAGGAAGCGATCTAATCTCTTGGCTACTGCATCATTCCCCGTTCGAAAGTTTCTCCAAGTAGGGGAGAATTTTACAGGCTTTAAGTCAACCAGTCTTTCTACCTCCATGAAGGAAAGGAAAAAAGCCTTTCTATCTATCTTCTCTCAGGTTCAAGCCCCAAACTTCTCTTAAGGAGAGGGTGAAATTCAAATCTCCCCCTATCACTGTTAGGGGATCGTTGAGGACTCATAAATATTTTAGATTTTCCCAAAACTATACCCTATCAAGATAGGGCCCATAAATGTTTATAGCAGTAAAAGAAAAATTTTACTGTAAAGGACCTTAACGACCTCAAAAACTTTTAATGTAAGTATCATATCTGTAATATTTTATTTTATAAATACCATATCTAAAATATTTTTATTTATATATAAATTTTATATTTCAATTTATATTTATTTATATGATAATTTTTATATTAAATGTATGTATGAAATCTCTCCTTTAACCTGAGACCTCAAAAACTTTTAATGTAAGTATCATATCTTTTATAAATACCATATCTAAAATATTTTTATTTATATATAAATTTTATATTTCAATTTATATTTATTTATATGATAATTTTTATATTAAATGTATGTATCAAATCTCTCCTTTACATGTTAAGATATTTTTGTTTATATTTATATTTATTAATATATGCAATTATTATTAATAAAATCTATATCCTTTACATGTTAAGATATTTTTATTTTTATTTACAATTATTAATATATTAAATTATTATTAATATCAATTTTATATTATATACTTTAACAAAACATGATGAATAAAAAAAATACTTATATTTTAACCCAAAACCAAAAAACTATTTTAAATATACTTTAAAAACAATGGACAATAATACTTGTATTTAAAATAAAACAAAAACAAACCCAAAACCAAAAAATTATTTTAAAAGATATCCTAAACAATGGACAATAATACTTGTATTTAAAATAAAACAAAAACAAACGAAAAGACCGACACATAAACAAAAATCTACATCTGAAGCCAACTTCCATGATGAAAGCCAAGGAAGCACAAATCCACAACCCAGAGAAAGAACCATCAGCAAAAGAAAGCACAAATCAACTACATGCTGCTGGCGATCTTGACATTCTTTGTCGTGAGAAAATCGAATTCGTTCGTGCTCTGCCATACTCACATTATTTGAAAGAAAATTAAATCACAAGTATATTGCTCCCAATGTCAGTGCCGGTTCCTGATTTGGGGCGAAAAATGGGGTCAGTGATGAATTTTCAGGTAGTAATATTGGCCGGCGGAACTTCAAAGAGGCTCTTCCCCCTTGTTTCCAAGGTAAATAATCTCTCATTAGTTCTTTTGTGTGCCCTAATCCCTCTCTCCAACCATTTACTAACTAGAGCGCCCATGGCCGCTTCTGCAGGATGTTCCCAAGGCTTTATTGCCAGTGGCAAATCGTCCTGTGCTGTCGTACGTTCTGGAGCTCTTGGAGGCCAGCAATCTCAAGGATCTCATTGTGGTTGGTACTTTCTACATTCAGCAATACCCTCAATTGTTTTTCGTTGTCCGGTTCAGTATTATTGTAGAGATAAATATGTGATCGGTGGTTGTTCAGGTTGTGGCAGGAGAAGATGCAGCTGTCCGTGTTGGAGGCTGGATTTCTCAAGCTTATCACGATCGCCTTCATGTCGAGGTTTGTAAAATTTTAAACTATTCGTATGAAATTTCTGTACTTTGTAGGGTTTTGCTTCACCTGTCTCAATTTTGCCCTAAATCTGGAAAAAACCCTGTAATGCATAGAATTATTCCTAGACATAAGAACTGGCAGATATTTCCTTGAAACCACGCATATATGCTTAGTTTTTTTTTTTCCTGAAGTGCTTGAAGAGGCATATCCCGATGGGCTGCACTGCAAAGAATGAACTTCCTTTGGTTTAGGTGCCATGTCTGATGGGTATCTATTTCTATTTTACCAAAATCGCCCAGACTTGCACCTGGTCTTACCCCTTTGAAACTCATTCTACATGGCTGGGGCAGACCATATCGAGAATAGAACTATTAGAACCCTGGTGGTATGCTTAGCACTTCGTTTCCATTGACTTCACTAGTGCAACAATGCCTCATTCACAAACACTAGTTTTTTTTTAATTCTAGTATTTATGTGGATGAATTCCAAGTTCAGCCACAGCAATAGCGCAGAATCTCAGAACACAAGTGCACAGCCAAAACATATGACTTGGAAATATACCTACAACTCGAAAAGCTAAAAATCTGGTTTCGCATACCCAATGTCATGAGTCAGTCCAATATTTATATATGAGCCCTGTAGGGCAATGCCTAAGATGGTTGTGACTAAGGGGCTACTTAACTATTTATTGCCTGAATCATAGTTGGTTGTACTCACGAGTATGGTATGGCCTGGGGATGGGTACTAGGCTCAATACTTAGCTGACTCGCCATACTCCTGAGTATTTTGAGGTCAATACTCGCCATACTCCTGAGTATTAGAGAGTACTTACTTCATATCCCAATTATCTCGAGTAAATACTCACCATACTTGATTTTTAATTATCCTGCATTAAAATACGTTTTTTTACATTCCCAGTTATGTCGTGAAAAAGTATCTCGAGGATGCCAGGATGTGTGGTAACTATGGCTTGAAGCACCTATTATGTAAATTGCATAGAATGGAGATGTTAATAGACACAACTTTGGACCAATGTCACTGTCACTTCTTTTAGAAATTTCAGTGCAAATCCATAGACAATTACTCATTGCTTTTGCAGGCTATATGCATTCATGGAAACAAATGTTCAAGTCTACGTTACAATTGATTACTGCAAATGAGTTTGTCAACCTCTTCAAAAATGTTTTTTCAATCCCTAGGAACTTACAAAACGCTGGGTGGTGGCCATGGAGAAATGCTTGGATGTGGTATTGGTTTGCCTCTCAAAAGAACATGTGAGAGTGAATGAACAATTTCTGACTCTTGATGAGTTGTTAGTGGCCCTAAGAGAATTGCTTGGATGTGGTATTGGTTTGCCTCTCAAAAGAACATGTGAGAGTGAATGAACAATTTCTGACTCTTGATGAGTTGTTAGTGGCCCTAAGAGAAATGGCCGACGATAAAACCCTTGGATTGGATGAGTTCTTGTGCAAGTTCTATAAGGCAACGTGGGACATTGTTTGGTTGAACCTATTATGGGGATGCTATGAAGCTATGAAAAAGCAATATCTAGGGGTTTGCATTAACTAGGGTCTCACTGGGCTTATCCTCAAACATATATATCTTGAGGTCATAACAAACCGATGGCCTATCACTCAGTTGAATGTGTCTTACAAAATCTCGACTAAGGCCTTGGCACTTTGTATCAAACATATCCTACTTAAATGGTGTGACCCGAGCAAATAGTTTTCATTCGGGGCCATTTCATTGTGGACAATGTCATTGATGTATGGGAATGCATGGAATGGGCTCGCTTCTTGAGATTGGATTCTTTGTTTTATCAAAATTGATTTTGGAAAAGCTTATGATTGAGTGTAGTGGCCTTTTATTCTAGCCACGGTGAAAGCCTTGGTCTTTGGCTTATTTTTTGTTAGTATCGTTGAAACTTTATTTGTGGGTGACTATGCATGCTTTCCATCAATAAAATGTAAATAAAGGAGGATTGGCCTTTTTAGATCCATTCAATATGGCTTCCCTTTAGCCCTTATCGTGCACCTATTAGACGATGAAGCCTTGGGGTATTTTATCTATAATAAGGTGAGCCAAGGCCTCATCAAAGGCATACCAGTGCTTGAGCTTGATGCTAGGTATTGGTTTATGGACATTTTGTTGATGACTCATTCGTTACCATTCTCAAAGAACAGGCATGTTGGGATAACGCTATGGATTGTATCTAGATCTTTTGCACTGCATCTTGCTCCAATATCTAGTGCACTAAAACCCAATGCTTCAAACAAAGCAAATGCTAGCCTCCTGGTTGGCTCGAAGGCTAGGGATGTTATTGGATTCAACTAGGTTAAATATTCAAATTCCCTAGGATACCTTTCACATTTCAAGCTTTGCCTAAAGAGATTTGGGAAGTGATGGTCCAAAGTGTTAGAGTGTAGCTCGGGTAGGTATTTCTTCCTCATTAGGGGTGTCTAGTAATGAGGAAGAAGCCCAACTTATGACTAGACAACATTATAATGGTGGGGACCACCTAATTCAAGCTAAGATTATATCACAGCCATTGGCTGTATCTTAATGCTTGATTAGATCCCCACCCTTGGATCAAGATCCTAATGAGAGGATCCTAGGGCCAGGAATACATGAGGGAAAAGGCTAGGGTTACAAGTAACCTAGCAAGCCTCATTCTCACTTAACCTAACAAGAGAAGGAAGTCGACCAAGAGAGAGGAGGTGCTTCCAGAGAGCTAGGGAGATCGAGGTAGGGTTAACAACATCCCAAGAAAGGGAGAGGCCGAGAAGGCCTGTGATAGAGACCAAGTCGGGTCTTACTGTGCTGTACGAGGAGGCCGCTAGGGCCAACAACTAATACAATTACCAAGAAGGGATGAGCTAGGGCCTAAACTCTGCTAAAGGGGGTCGAGCTAGCACCAACAACTATTTCAAGTCAAAGAGGAGAGGTCGAGTAGGGTCTGACACGGACAAAGAGGCCAAGGTAGGGCCACTTCTTAACTGCACCAACAAACAAGTAACAAACAAAAAGCAAGGGAGAGGAATTCGTACAGTATGGGTTTCGTACTGACTATACATTCACCCAACAGAGAAATGGAATAGTACCCAGGTCAGAGATTGACATATAAACTGTGTTCATCAGTGTTTTTGTAGAAGAATGGAGAAAATGGGGCTGTGTTGCAGCCATGGTTTTGTTGTAAAGGACGCACTAAGTACTACTAGCAAGCGTACAGACCCGTACAGGTCGTACAGTCCATGTAGACCCAGGCTGGGTGAAATCTTTGTATGCACAGGGATAGTATGAATACAATTTCTCTGTTTTGATGTTATATACATAATTTGCATTGTGTTGTGTGTCTGTCCCAAATGTTATGAAATTTATGTTATGAAATTGCTGTAGCTTAAGATCCGATAACTATTTATATTTATCAACTATATTTCTTCATGGTATCAGAGTTAGGTTCTGACAGCCCCAACATAAGTATTTTGGCCCTGTGTTGCAGAGAGAAGGGAAGAAGGCCTGTGATAGAGACCAAGAAAGGGAGAGGCCGAGAAGGCCTGTGATAGAGATCAAGTCGGGTCTTACTGTGCTCGACGAGGAGGCAGCTACGACCAACAACTAATACAATTACCAAGAAGGGCCAAGCTAGGGCCAACAACTAATACAATTACCAAGAAGGGCCAAGCTAGGGCCTAAAGTCTGCTAAAGGGGGTCGAGCTAGCACCAACAACTATTTCAAGTCAAATAGGAGAGGCCGAGTAGGGTCTGACAGGGACAAAGAGGCCAAGGTAGGGCCATTGCTTAATTGCACCAACAAACAAGTAACAAACAGAAAGCAAGGGAGAGGAATCTGTACAGTACGGGTTTCGTACGGATTGTACATTCATCCAACAGAGAAAAGGAACTGTACCTAGGTCAGAGATTGACATATAAACTGTGTTCATCGATGTTTTTGTAGAAGAATAGCAAAAATCGGGCTGTGCTGCAGCCATAGTTTTGTTGTAAAGGACGCACTAAGTACTACTAGCAAGCGTACGGACCCGTATAGGTCGTACGGTCCATGTAGACCCAGGCTGGGTGAAATCTCTGTATGCACAGGGATAGTATGAATAAAATTTCTCTGTTTTGATCTTATATACAAAATTTGCATTGTGTTGTGTGGCTGTCCCAAATGTTATGAAATTGCTGTAGCTTAAGAGCTGATAACTATTTATATTTATCATCTATATTTCTTCATGGTATCAGAGTTAGGTTCTGGTAGCCCCAACAGAAGTATTTAAGCCTTGTGTTGCAAAGACAAGGGAAGAATTAGATCCAGAGAGAGGTCTTACTCTCTAAGCTGAAGAAGGGACTGAGTAGGGTCGATCTGCTCAAAGAAAGAGGGAGTAAGTTAGAGCTGAAGAAGCTGAGACCAGTAGCAAGATGGCTACTAACCTCAGATATGAGGACAGGCTTGACTGTGCCTCCAACTATGTACAATGAAAGTACAGAGTGAATAATGCTCTTCAAGAGAGCAAGGTTTGGAAAATTGTTGAAAACCCAGTTTCAATTCCCACAGATGCTAAAGACAAAGAGATATATTATGCTTCAAAAATCCGGGCTTAGAGGATCCTTCTAGATGAAGTAAAGGACAATCTGGTACCAAATATTGGCGAAAAACAAACTGCTCATGAGATGTGGGCACATTTGAAAGCTTTGTTTGAAGCCAAGCATGAGAGCAGAATCATGGCTCTCAAGGAAAGGCTCCAACACACCAAAATGTCCAAGGAAGAAAGTGTCACAGTTTATCTGACCAAAGTAAAGCTGCTCTTAGATGAGCTCCTTGTAGTTGGGGTAAAACTATCCCCAGCTGAAACAGTTCGTTCTGCCTTGAGAGGCTTGCCCAAGGAGTGGGACCCTTTCATCTCAGGGGTAGTGGCCAAAGAGAAACTGCCAGATTGGGACAGGTTATGGAATGATTGATGTTAAGAAGAGATAAGGAGAAGCAGAGATGTGGATGATAACGAGGAGGAGGAAAACTTCGCTCTTACCTCCAAGAGGGGAGGCAGAGGAAGAAGAGGAACAACCTTTAGAGGCGGATTCACAGGACCAAGATAGGATGGTACATAGACAGTGGGGCCACAAGTCACATTACAGGTGAACGACTTGCACTTCAGGAGTTCTCAAGTCAAGCTTCAGGATTTGTTAGGTGTGGGGTGCATTCTAGTATGGTGGAAATTCATGGAAAAGGAGTAGTATCACTACAATTAGAATCAGGCAGGATTCTTAGGATACTAGAGGTACTGTATGTACCATGTATGAGAGTCAGTGTGCTCTCAATCTCAGCCTTGGAGCATCAAGGATATGGAGCAAGCTTCTTTGGCTGCAATGTACACATCCGTTCAGTTAAAAGTCAAGCACCAGACCACCCGTAATGATAGGCATAAGTGAGAATGGTCTATAAAAGTTGTGGGGACGACCTATTTACAAACTCACAGGAGAAAGTAACGAGGCTGCAAATCCAAGTATGAGAAAACAAGAAGCTATTCTCAGTAGACCCACATGGTGGGAATGGACTCTATTGGATGAATGGGGATACTAAGATAATTCTGGTGCTGGGTGTAGCAGATACATCTAGGCAGAGCAAATAGAGTATCTAGACATTGAGAGGATGGGTCTCTTAGACTTAAAGGGAGAAACACATAGGGAGGTGGATCATGGAGGAGGCAGCTCCATTGACTTTATCTCCCTCGCTAAGAGGGAGTGTTAGAGTGTAGCCAGGGTAGGTAATTCTTCATCATTAGGGGTGTCTAGTAATGAGGAAGAAGCCCAACTTATGACTAGACAATATTATAATGGTGGGGACCACCTAATTCAATCTAAGATTATATCACAACCATTGGATGTATCTCAATGCTTGATTAGATCCCCACCCTTGGATCAAGATCCTATTGAGAGGATCCCGGGGCCAGGAATACACGAGGGAAAAGGATAGGGTTACAAGTAACCTAGCAAGCCTCATTCTCACTTAACCTAACAAGAGAAGGAAGTCGACCAAGAGAGAGGATGCGCTTCCAGAGAGCTAGGGAGACCGAGGTAGGGTCAACAACACCCCAAGAAAGGGAGAGGTCGAGAAGGGCTATGATAGAGACCAAGTCGGGTCTGACTGTTTTGGACGAGGAGGCAACTAGGGCCAACAACTAATACAGTTACCAAGAAGGGCCGAGCTAGAGCCTAAATTCTGCTAAAGGGGGTTGAGCTAACATCGACAACTATTTCAAGTCAAAGAGGAGAGGCCGAGTAGGGTTTGACAGGGACAAAGAGTCCAAGGTAGGGCCACTGCTTAACTGCACCAACAAACAAGTAACAAACAGAAAGCAAGGGAGAGGAATCCGTATAGTATGGGTTTCGTACGGATTGTACATTCACCCAACAGAGAAAAGTAACAGTACCCAGATCAGAGATTGGCATATAAACTGTGTTCATCAGTGTTTTTGTAGAAGAATAGAGAAAATCGGGTTGTGCTGCAGCCATAGTTTTGTTGTAAAGGATGCATTGAGTACTACCAACAAGTGTACAGACCCGTACAGGTCGTACGGTCCATGTAGACCTAGGCTGGGCGAAATCTCTGTATGCACAGGGATAGTATGAATAGAATTTTTCTGTTTTGATGTTATATACAAAATTTGCATTGTGTTGTGTGGCTGTCCCAAATGTTATGAAATTGGTGTAGCTTAAGATCTGATAACTATTTATATTTATCAGCTATATTTCTTCACAAAGATTTGAAAAAAAGATTGAAAAATGGATCATCAAGCCTATGGCTTTGGTAGCCAAATTCTAGATTTGTAACAAAGTGCCTGCGGCCATCCATATTTATTATTCATCATGCTGGGCACAATCCATGAATGCTTATCAAAAGATTGAAAAAGCCTTAAGAAGAGTTCTTTGAGCCAACAACTCTAGAGATAATGGTTTTCATAGGGTTAATTGGCAGTTGTGTTGGACCTCAAGAGATTGGGGTGGTATAGGAATCATCAAAATCCATACACTAGCACAAGCATTGTATGTGAAAATTCCAAGTCCTAGGTGACTGTTATCCCCACTTTTTAGGGATAACTAGGAGATCATGTCTCGAGGCCCACAGGTCCTAGACATGGAGTACTGAGAGCAGGATTGACCTGAGCATGGCCCTGGAGGGCCTATCTTTTCTTCTTCCATCGTCCTTATCTTGTCAGCAGCAGTAGCATCCATCACCATCGACTTGATCCTGTATCAGAAGAGGTTCTTGCTCCATGAGGTAATTGGTCCAGGTATCATGGTATGTG
>ML778149.1:498005-510705 GCA_009831015.1 Picea engelmannii
GCATGCAAGGAAAAATCCAATGTCAAAGGGCAAACAAATTTTGTCTCTGACAAAACCCATGTCTCAAAATCCTTCAATCCGATGAGTTTTATGTGGATTCGGCAAAACCAGGATAAGGGGGCAAATAAAAGGGCATATAAAATTATATCCTATGTGATTAAAAGGGAAAATTATTTTATTAAAGGCTCCCTCTTTTCACTTTATGGTAAAAAGACAAACACTTACATTATATTATAAAAGGGGCCCTCTCCTTTTATTAATGGTATCTTAATGTACCAAGTGAATAAAAGTGAAATGACATTATGGTAAAAGGTGAGTGCCCATTTGCTTATGGAACAACCCATCCAAACATTAAGATAAAGAGAGCCGCTATAATTACAAGGGAGTTGCCACATGGGATTCAAATCTGCCGTGGGATATGTGAAGCAAACACTATCCCTCATTTGTGGACATTACTCAACCAAGTCGGCCTCTACTTAAATCAGCCCTCACACAGAGCGACCCCACATTTAATTAAATCAGATTGGGTGCACTCTAATTAAGCAATTGGTCCTCATTAAATTAAATCATACCATTTGCTTGGTCGTTGAGCATTAATGTTGGACGTTGAAGTGGACCAACACATTAAACCGGTCCTCAATAAGTCAAATTGCACTACTTCCTAGTTGCCAACATAAATATTGAAGTTGCTTGGGTCAAATGAATGTTGGGTTGATGGGTATAATACTAGCCATGGAGAAATCAAGCAAATGGCCATTGGGAAATAAATGGAACATTGCATAATGGAATATTGGAGCTAGCTGTTTACACTCTAAACCAAGCAAATTCGTCCTTAAGGCTATACGTTGAGCCTCTTGAGTTAAATTGAAACCCCTTGTGGGTAATTTTTTATTAAAAATTGTTGTCATGATAAAAATATTATTTTGTTCAAATGACTTAATCTCCAGGATGTGGATGACAAGTCAATCAAATATTTTTAATTGGGAGAGGGAAACTAGCTGTTGCAAAGAGTCTATAAAAAGCTAGTCCCTCCTCCCAATTAGGTTGTTGACAATTTATGAGATCATAATGCCATATTATTGAACTTTTATTTACTAGCACATTGTTGGTCAATTCTTCTATGCTTCTCTTTCTTGGTTAAGGAGTTATTTTGCTTGATAGAATAGTGGTTGTGATTCTTTTATTTGCAAGATCAAGTGGGTTGATCCATTGAGGGGCTACATAGTCACGTGGAGGAAGGGATTTTGGACTTCTCGTCCCATCATCTTCTTTTATTGGTGTCTAGTGGTTCAAACCCTGAGGGTGGACAAATTCTTGTCGGGAGTATCTTCACCTAGGGAAAGATCTCACTTGCATAAAAGTTGATCCATTGGTTGGAAACCATCCCCATTGGGAGCTTTCTTAGCAAGACTCAATGGTGACTTAACTATTCTAGACAAGAATTGGGGGTGATTAGTCTTTTCGCCTCCAAACTCAATCTGTCGTCCAAATACCGAAGCCGACCTAGGAGGGGTTGTGATTGCGATTCACCGTGTTAGAGGTAAGAGCAAAAGACAAGGTGAGCCTCACATTCTTCAACCAAATATTCCAAAATTTCCAAAATTTCTTTTACTTTTCTGTTTTAAATAAAAATAAAAAGCCAAGAAATATTTCCTAGCTTGTTCTAAAAGTTTTATATCTTTCTAGCTAGTAGATCTTTGGGATTTTGTCATAGAGTTCTACTCTACCCAAAGATAATTTACCTTCGGTTTGCTGCAAGTTTATCATATATTTCACAAGGGTATTGTGAGTAATTGTGCATATCTGAAATTTATAACAGCAAAGCATACACCAGATCTACCAAATTTCTCACCCATAGGGGGCACCCAAGTAAGTAATTATCTCAAGAAACCTTTGTTTGATTTCCATTTGTTTTCTAGAGTTAGATCTACTATTTTCTGGAATATATCAACAAATTCCAGCCAAATCAAAGCAATTTGCTGGCTGAAATATTTTCTGGGTTTTGACCCTAGGGGGATTTGAACCCCAAATCTGCATAGTGATTTCCAGTTTGCTGAAAATTACAAATTTGTTGCAGATCTAAAAGCTTTGGGCATAGGAAATCACTCTTAGCTTGCTACCCAAGCTTCCTAGCCCACAGATCTAGTGATCTAAGATACTTAACACTTGTGGGTGGCCTCCAAAAGGCCATTTTTCTTGCTGTTTTGTGCTCTTTTTACACATTTTGCAGATTTGAAACTCAGAACAACAAAAAATAAGTTAAGAACAACCACATTACCAAGAGGAATAACAAGGTGTTGATCTGAGAAATTGGTAAGGGCTTTTCAGCTCTCTTTTGCATTATTTTATTGATTTATCTTGCACCTTTAGAGTGGGTTTTGCTTGCTGAACTGCGTTATTTAGGTTTGCTATATACCATTTCAGATCAACTATCTTAAATATATAATTTTTGTTGACTAGGGAAATCAACAACTAGTTGGGCACGTACTTGCGTGACACGTGGTCGTGTTATTCGACTATAGCCCATGCATGCCAACGTGGCCCCTCACGAGGCACACAAGGCTAGTCAAGGGTTTCGAACCAACGACTTCACATAATGGAGTGCCTTAATAGTACACTCCATCACTGATTGTTCTACACCCCGGGGGCTAACTATCTTAAATAATTAACTCCTACCTTCATCTCATTATCGTTTAAGACACCGATCTATTTAATTTTGAGTGAAGTTGATGTGTCAGGGAAGCCTCCCAAAGTCCTTTAGTGTAGGAGTTGGGCTTGAACAGAGAAGGACTTGTGCCACTGTGACATTGGACACTTGTCCTACGTGGTACTGCCTTAGCGCCTTGAGGGACCTTGATGAGGCCGTTAGTTTGGTTGGTAACACAGACTATACTGTATGAATGTACGGATTTGTATTGTAGCTTGTTGAAAGTTGTCTGGATTCGCTTTTACCTAAATCCTCCTCTCTCTCTCTCTCGGTTGCTCAACCCGCTCAACTGTTCATGTGTGTTTGAACTCTCTATCGTGTCCTGTCTTTATAGTTTTAGTTGAGACCAATACCCTAATATATTTTTGAGATTACTCTTAGTCTAATTCATGCATGGATGAAATACACCTTTTAGACTCCACTGCTAAAAATAAGACTTTCATTTTTTAATTAAAGTGGATTACAAATTAAAATTTACTTTTTCAAGATAGGATTTACTTTTTGAAAATAGGATTAATTTTCAACGTAGGAGTTGGGCTTGAATAGGGAAGGACTTGTGCTGCGGTGACATTGGACACTTGTCCTACGTGGTATCGCCTTAGCGCCTCGAGGGACTTTGATGAGGCTGCTAGTTTGGTCGGTAACACAGACTATATTGTATGAATGTACGGATTTGTACTGTAGCTTGTTGAAAGTTGTTTGGATTTGCCTTTGCCTGAATCCTCCACTATCTCTCTCTGGGTTGCTCAACCCACTCAACTGTTCATGTGTGTTTGAACTCTCTATTGTGTCCTGTCTTTATAGTTTTAGTTGAGACCAATACCCTAATCTATTTTTGAGATTTCCTACTCTAATTCATGCATGCATGAAAGACACCTTTTAGACTCCACTGCTAAAAATAAGACTTTCACTTTTTAACTAAAGTGAATTACAAAATAAAATTTACTTTTTCAAAATAGGGTTTACTTTTTGAAAATAGACTTTTTGAAAGTATCTCGAACTACTTCTTGCACGTTCACTTGGAACCTGTGTGTAAGTTCCCGTCCGAGCTATAATTCTCAACACTCCCTCTTAGCGAGGAAGGAATTATGCACCAATCCAAGTCTGTTTTTGAATGCCTCAAACTTCCTTTTTGCCAAGGGCTTGGTTAGAATATCAACTACTTGCTGATCTGTGGGAATATACTGGAGTTTCATCCCTTCCTTCTAAACCCTGTCTGATATGAAGTGATATTTGATTTCTATATGCTTGGACCTGTCATGAAACACTGGATTCTCAGAGAGTTTGATACAACTCTGATTGTCACAGTAAATGATCGTGGGATCCCACTCATGTTCAAACAATCCTACAAGTAACTTGTGAAGCCAAATGACCTCACAACTTGCCATACTCACTGCCATGTATTTTGCATATGTTGATCTAAGTGCCACGAAAGTTTGCTTCTTGTTGAACCAGGTTATCATCGTTGATTCCAAGCCAAAGCAACACCCTGAGGTGCTCTTCCTGTCTATTGCATCGCCTGCCCAATCTGAGTCCGTATAACCCTGCAACTTCACTTCACTATCTCCATCCAAGGTATCTCTGACCATACTCTATTGTGCCCCTCAAATACCTGAGCACATGTTTTGTTGTTACCCAATGCTCTTGCCTTGGCTCTATCATGAACCGACTCAAGGTGTTCACTGCAAAACATATATCTGGCCTGGTGTTGACCAAGTACATCAAAGAACCTATCGATTGCCTGTACAACGTGGGATCCACTAACTCTGAATTTGAAGTTGTTACCTTTTTCAGATCAATGATCATGGGTGTGGCCATAGGTTTGCAGTCCTCCATCCGAAACCTCTTTAGGATTTGAACTGCATACTTACTTTGCCCAAGGAAAATCTCCCTTGGTCTTTGCCAAACCTCCAATCCCAAGAAGTAATGCATCATGTTGATGTCTTTCATCTTGAACTTAGTTGCCATGTTTGCTTTGCACCCTGCAATGAGCTTCTCTGCAATTGTCAGAAACAAGTCATCTACACACCACCAAAATGAGCAGATTAGTCTGAACAAATATGTAATATAAGTTAGAATTTGCTTCGCTTTTGGTAAAGCCCATACTCTGGAGGTATCCATCGATCTTGGAATACCATGCTCTCAGTGCCTGCTTGAGTCCAATCAAAGGCTTTCTTAAGCCTACACACATGGGACTCCTTCCCACTTCCCTCAAAGCCCTAAGGTTGCTCTATGTACACTTCTTCCTTAATGATCGCATTAAGGAAAGCTATCTTCACATCCATCTGATGTATCATCCAGCCCATAAATGAAACCAAGGATATAATTGGTCTAATGGAATGTCTTCTTGTAGTCCACTCCCTTTCTTTAGGAGAACCCTCTCGCCACAAACCTCGCTTTGAACTTCTTAATGCTGCCATCTGCTGCATATTTGACCTTGTAGAGCCACTTGGAACTCACAATTGACTTCCCCTTCAGTCTTGGCACTATGTCCCAAACATCATTCTTCATGATGGAGGTGTACTCCTCCACCATGGCATTCGACCATACTTGTTGGTCTGCTGCCTCCTGAAAATTGGAAGGCTTGGAATCTATAATGTTGCTCATCAATGCCATATAGTTAGGAAACGTCTTCGGAGGTTTGCTCTTTTTGAATGTGCTCCTAGGACTCTCAACATGCTCTTGAGCATCCTTGAATGTTGGAGAAAACCATCGAGGTCTCCTAACCGAAGTGGGAGGGGTTCATGTCTTCCCTTGTTTACCTGAAGGCTGCTGTATTGTTTTGGAAATCACTGGTGACCCCGGTTCAACCTTTGGAGTTTCCTAGATGCAAAGTCTTCCTCAAACTTTACATCCCTGCTTACTACTGTCTTCCTTTGCTCTGGAATATAGACCATGTAAACCTTTGAAGTCTTGCTGTAACCCACAAACAGACCCTTCGGGCTCCAACTTGGTCCTCTTCTCTACCAGTACATGGATATAACTGGACAACCAAAGATGCAAAAATGACTCAACTCTAGCTTCACACTAGTGAATGCCTCCTCTGGTGTCTTGTCCTCCAAGATCTTGTAAGGACACCGGTTCTGGATGTAGATTGCTGTGTTACATGCCTCTGCCCAAAGAAACATGGGCAAGTCCTGGTCATGTATCATGGCCTTAGCAACCCCTATGATGGATCGATTCTTTCGCTTAACAACCCCATTTTGTTGTGGGTTGTATAGAACTGTCAACTCCCTCTTGACTCCTACCTCCTTGCAAAAACCCTTGAACACCTTAGAAGTATACTCTGGTATACTCTCCCCCATTGTCCGATCTCAAGACTTTTATCTTCTTCCCTGTCTGGTTTTCAACTAGAGATTTAAACTCCTGAAACTTGCGAAAGACTTCATCCTTGGTCTTTAAGAAGTAGATCTAAGTCTCATGAGAGAAATCATCAATCGAGGAAACATAATACATGCTTCCTGTCATCGACGCTAGTGACATTGGTCCACAAACATTCTAATGTACTTGGTTTAGAATACCCTTAGAGCTATGCTCGTTGCTTGGGAAAGTAGCCTTGGCATGCTTGCCAAGCGTGCACCCTCTGCATGCACCATGCTACTCAATACTGAATTCTAGAAGACATTTGATTATCTCCCTTAGAATAGGCAATGCCCTGTGATGCAGGTACTCCATCCTCTTGTGCCACAATTGGCACAAGTTGTCACTATTATGCACCAAGGCTCGAACAGGTTCACCCTGCAACTTGTACAAATGACCTTCTCTAACCTCTATTACTTGAGTTGTATTTGGGCTAGATTCCTTTGCTCTGATGATGACTTGTTGGTTCTTGAACTCCATTGCAAAGCCCTTTTCCTCTATAACCGAAACTGAAAGCAAGTTCTTCTTGAGGCCTTGTACAAACAAGACATCGTTAAAATCTAAAGAATTACTTGACTCGAAATTACTTGACTCGAGCTAGAAGGGAATAGTACCAACTCCTGCTACTGGGTACTTGGCATCATCACCAAGCTCAACCTTTACTTATGAGTCTCACTTCTTTAGACTAGAAAACAATTGTCGGGCTGATGTCATATGTTGATATGCTCCACTGTCCACATACCATGCATTCCTTGGAATCGTGCTAGTAGAAAGGCAAGATACCAACGAGAAATCCTTCTCAAACTTGGCAACAAACTCATTCATTTGAGTTTTTGTAGAGGCTGCTACCTGCTTCCCTTTACCCTTCTTCTTATCTGAACACTATGATGCATAATGATCGTGCTTATGACAACTAAAGCACTTGATTTTACTCAAGTCCTTCTTTCTTTCATGGCTGTGAGGTTGACTCCTCACTCTTTCCTTTACCCTTGCTGGCTCCTTTACCTTTGCTCTTATTTGGCTGACCAAATATAGCTTGGTTCTCATCACCATCATTCTTGTTGGCCCTTTGACTCCATTTGAGTCTCCTCCTGGATATAGTCATTCCAAAGCCTCTCAAAGTCAGGAAGGTTTTCTCGAGCGCAAGTACGTTTGACAAATGGTTCACATGAAGTTGGGAATCCATTCAATGTCATGTTCACTAACTCTGCATCTTCAACCTTCTCCCCAACTGTTGTAAGTTGATCACGAATCTGTGTGATCTTCTTAAGGTAACTTGTGACTGTGTCTGATCTGGTCATCACTATGGATTTGAGTTAGTTTCACAATATCATCTTCTTGTTTACATTCTGACTCTAGTAGAGACTAACCAGGGTATTGAACATCTCCTTCGTCGTCTTCATGGACACATGAGGGATCAAATGATCCTTTATGGCATCTAAGATCATTCGCTTGGCCTTCACTTCCCTCTTGTTATGAACTACCAACTGCTGCGGATTTGTAGGCAGAGTAGCAACATCCTTGATAATATCCCAAAGATTATTCTCTTCTAGTAAGAGTGTAACCCTTATCTTCCATGATAAGAAATTTGAGGCACCATCCAATTTGTCCTCAAACCTAAGGCTAGCTAATGCCATCTCTGACATCTATTGCACAAACTCCCAAATCTGAAAATAAAACTTTGAAATCCTCTCACTGTCGGTCCTTCTTCCTTGTAATTGATTTACCACTGCAATCCTCGAGAATATCAATCAGAGATACAAGCTTTGATACCATGTGAAAAATCCAAGCCCTAGGTGACTAAAGTCCTTATGATCTCAATTGAACAAGTAATTGCTGAATTTAATTAATTCTGAAATTAAATTTTAGACCATGGCATTAATCACACAATAGCTGGAAATTAAATAGTGGAAGAAAAATTCAATTTTGCTCATACACAAGTAATTACTCCTTCAAAACTTGCTTTTCATTCCTTCAAAAAAATTACAAGGAAACCTCCACAAGTTTCTTAAAACCAACAACTACATTGTTATTGAAATCACCCCAAACTGAGTGAAACAACCTACCAAGAAAGTATGGCATGCTATTGTTGATGTATTTAGCATCGAACATGTACTTCCACATTGGCTTGGTGTCTAGCATGTGGAGGTCGTCCATTATGCCTCTCCGAACCTTGGGAAATTCACTATGAGTTAATTATTAAAGTAAATGACCTTTTTAAATTAATGTGAGGTTAACTAAGTTAAATGCCTAAGTTTTTGGCATTAGTAACTTAAGTGAGTTGATTAAATCCTAGCCGTTAGATTTAAAGTGAGGGTGAGATCCAATCTCAGCCCTTGATCACTTTAGAGATGATCTAGGGTTTTGGATTTAGGGTTAACTCAACATAATAAAAGGCAGCCTAAGTGAGGATGAGACACACACAAAGTGAGGAGATCTCATTCATTGGGTGATGAGCATTTCATTCAAGTGTGAGTGGGCAGGGTCAAAGGAAGGAGCAAAGGGGCAACAAGGAAGATAGCAGCTAGGTAGGCTAGGCTATTTTGCTGCATTGTATTTTCCTTAGATGGGCCATTATCTTAGGACGAGAGCACAATAATTTTTATCAATATAATCAACTCGGATTTGGTTTTCCCTTCAGGATTTTTCCAAGGGTGTTTACCTAGAAATATCTTGTGCAATGTGTTGGTTTCAGTTTTATGCTTCTGCTGATTTATTTGGTTAAGGAACCTAGCCGTGCTTTTAATTAATAAAGTGATTTTATTCGGAATTAATAGCCGAGTGCTAGGTTTATATAAATTAACATGGTATTAGAGCTTGGTCTCTGAAGGAAGCTAGGTTGCACTGAGATCATGATTTTCTGCAATGAGGAAATTTAATTTTTTGCAGGTTTGCAGGGAGGGTAAAAAGCTAAACTCAAAATTAAAAAAAGGAAGTGCACTACATGACCGCAATCATACAAGCCATACAACGTATGGTCAAGTGTGTTGTGTGTGAATCGGCCACTGAAGATAGCAGTTGTGAAGAGAGGGTCATACACTGCAGTGAGATTGTGTAGATTGGGCCGAGGGCGTGAGGTCGTGGGTAGAAGCCGCAGAGCAGCTGCACGGTTGAGGAAAGGCTGCATGAAAGGCAGTCGACGTACTTGAGTTGTGGAGCAGAGAAAGGTGCAAACGAACGAGTAGAAGGCCACGTGAATTAGCCGCATGGATCTGGGAGAAAACAGGTCGAGTGAAGATTTGCTGCCAGAGAGGAATCGTGAGGATTGATGGCTGTAGAGAGCCGCTGTAGTAGCTGGGCGTTGAGATGTGATTGCAGAGGGAGCTCAACCGCCAGCGAACATCAGAGATCGGGTTGGGCATAGCAACGAAACGCAGTTAGAAGTAAGTAACCGACGACTGAAGGTGCTGAGCTGGCGAAGGGAGATCTGAGGTTGTGGAACCGGCTAGTGACAACGTCTAAAGTAAATCACGCGGGTGTGGAGAAAGGCCGACATAGGTAAGTGCAACTGGCAGGTAAGGAAGAGTCGTCGGGGTTTGAAGGAGGCCACTCAGGTCGCCAAGTCATCGAACAGGGGTGACATGGTCGAGACAACTGCCGGGCAGAGGTTTGGGCAGTGCCTAGATATAGCCGGGCAGTGCATAGAAAGGACTTGGGTAGCCCAGAAAAGTACTCGGGCATCAACAGAAGGCTGGGGGTAGGGGTCCATGCAGCGGGTAGTAGGATCGGGTAGTAGGTCTGGGCAATAAAAATTTGAGTTTTTCAGCAAGCTGTAGAGATAGCTGCATCTGGTTTGCGATTTGAGAACAAGTTGGATGGGGTTTCCAACTACAGTCCGTGGAAGCAGAGAATCATGCTAGTGTTGATGGAGAATGACATTTGGGAATTTGCAAACTCCATTGTAGCCCCATTAGCGGATCCAAAAGATTTGGCCGTCCATAAGCTAAAGGACATGAAAGTTAGGAGAATTATTTTAAATGGAGTGAAGGATCATTTGATCCCTTGTTTATCTGGAAAGACAACTGCCAGGGACATGTGGGAGGCTCTGAAGGGTTTATTTCAAAGTAAAAATGAGAATCGCAAAATGGTGTTGAGAGAGAAGTTCAGAGACACATAGATGATAGGATCAGACATAGTGAAAACTTATCTCACCCGGATCGGACGGGTTCGAGATGAATTAACTGCAATTGGGGTGACAATAGATGATTCAAAGTTGGTGAGGACAACACTCAAAAGCTTCTCGAAGGAGTCAACACCGTTCATCAAAGGGATTGTGGCACATGAGAAGCTCCCTGATTGGTCAAGGTTGTGGGATGACTTCGTTTAGGAAGAACTTTGGGACGAAGAACTGAATGGAGGATGATACAAGCATGATGATGAGAATGTTGCGCTTGCCAGCCAAACAATAAAGGGAAAGTTCAAGAAGTTTTTCAGTGGAGAGTCTACCTCTCAAGACGACAAGAAGAAGGACATGAGCAAAGTCAAGTGTTATGCATGTAAGAAGTTTGGGCATTATGTAGGTCAATGTCTAAATAAGAAGAAGGGTGGAAATGGGACGCCATCAGAGGTAGCTATGTCGGCAAAGGCTTAGGCGGATGAGTTCGCCAAGAAGTTTGAACATGAGTTCTTGTTTCCCATCTTTCTTCAGGTACCATATCAGCTGGTGCATGGTTACTAGATAGTGGAGCCACATGTCATATGACAGGAGCACGAGAGTTGTTTGAGAGCTTCACAGAGTCAGACTCAAACATGCATGTGGAACTTGGTGTGGGGACCAAACATGTAGTAAAGGGATCTGGGATAGTGCCATTCTGGATGGAGTCAGGAGGCATGTTGAGAGTGATGAATGTAGGGCTTTGCCGTACTATTCCAGGATGGACAGGCGCTGATTAAGCCTGAAGGATCTAGCTCAGACACAACAATGGTTTTTGGAGTTAGAGAGAGTGACTTGTATAGGCTAAATGGCCAACTTATTCGAGCTATGTAGCTTCGAAGGTTGAGTAGCTCAGAAGGATTCAATCTTCAGGTTCAGGTGGGAAGGAAGAACCTTCCAAGTCTATCAAGGAGTCATGGTATGAGATGACCATGCAGGATGCTCAGGAGCATGATCACAGGGAAGTCTTCGAAGAAGGGTCCGAGCGAGATAGTAGGGATAGCTTTCGTTTCAGAGAGAGCAGCCAATCCGGTGGATTGGACAACACCCATGGTAGTAGACTTGACAACAAAGACAGATCCACCTCCAGGTGGTAGAAGTACCTTTGTCACTAACATGGAGTGTTGATGTATTTAGCATCGGACAAGTACTTCGACATTGGCTTGGTGTCTAGCATGTGGAAGTCATCCATTATGCTTTTCAGAACCTTAGAAAATTCACTTTATGAGTTAATTATTAAAGTAAATGACCCTTTTAATTAATGTGAGGTTAATTAATTTAAATGCCTAAGTTTTTGGCATTAGTAACTTAATTGAGTTGATTAAATCCTAGCCGTTAGATCTAAAGTGAGGGTGAGATCTAATCTCAACCCTCGATCACTTTAGAGATGATCTAGGGTTTTGTATTTAGGGTTAACTCAACATAATAAAGGCCAACCTAAGTGAGAGGATGAGGCACACACAGAGTGAGGAGATCTCATTGATTGGGTGATGAGCATTTCATCCAAGTGTGAGTGGGCAGGGTCAGAGGAAGGAGCAAAGGGGCAACAAGGGAGATAACAGCCAGGTAGGCTAGGCTATTTTGCTACATTGTATTTTCCTCAGATGGGTCATTATCCCAGGATGGGAGCCCAAGATTTTTAATCAATAAAATCAACTCAGATCTGGTTTTCCCTTCGGGGTTTTTCCAGGGGTGTTTACCCAAAAATATCTTGTGAAACGTGTTGGTTTCGGTTTTATGCTTCCGTTGATTTATTTGGTTAAGGAACCTCGCTGTGCTTTTAATTAATAAAGTGATTTTATTCGGAATTATTAGCCGGGTGCTAGGTTCAAATAAATTAATAGTTGTATGGCTGTACAGTTGACTGTACAGACTCATGTATGGTTTGTCCATACGACTGTACGAATTGTATGGATCTGTACGAATGTACATATTTGTGTTGCAGATTACTGAAAGCTGCTTGGATTTTCCTTTGCCTGTATCCTCCTCCTCCTCTCTCTCTTGGTTGCTCAATTATTCATGTGTGTTTAAACTCTCTATCTTGACCTGTCTTTATAGTTTTAGTTGAGACCAAAACTCTAATCAATTTTTGAGATTACTCCTAGTTTAAGTCACGCATGCATGAAATGCACTTTTTAGACTCAATTGCTAAAAATAAGACTTTCACTTTTTAACCAGTGTTCCAGGGGGACACGTCTCCTAGGGTGGGGGTGGCGTTCCCCACGTTTCTCATGTCCCCGGGACGGGGGACTCCTGGGGGACGTTTCCCCACGTCCCCTTTTTGGGGAGACGCGACTCCCCAAGGTGGGGGACGAGTCTCCCCGAAAGGGGGATTCATGGGCGTCCCTCCTCGAAAAGGGGGACTTCTAGACGTCTCCCCTTGAAAAGAGGGACTTCTGGGCGCCCCCTGAATTTGTTTTTCCTAAGAAGGCTTAAAAAACAAAAAATTAAATTTAAAAAAAACAAAAATTAAAAAATTA
>ML778149.1:525706-537481 GCA_009831015.1 Picea engelmannii
CCATCAAGGTTGTGATTTCTCTTACTTCGGTTATGGGGTGGAGGATACATTAGATGGATGTGAAGACAACATTCCTAAATGGTGTGATTGAGGAGGAGGTGTACATAGAGAAACCTCAGGGCTTTGAGGCACATGGGAGGGAGTCCCATGTTTGCAAGTTGAAGAAAGCTTTGTACGGACTCAAGCAGGCACCCAAGGCAGAGTACTCGAGGATCAACAGTTATTTGCAGAGCATGGGATTCACCAAAAAGAAGTGGATCCCAACCTATCTCTCATACAGGTTGGTGAGGATCCTCTTATATTGGTGTTGTATGTTGATGATTTGTTCCTCACAGGAGCAAATAAGCTCATTGCCAGTTGCAAGAGGGATTTGGCTTTGGAGTTCGAGATGAAGGATATTAGATTGGTGCATTACTTCTTGGGATTGGACTCTGGAGGTGTGGCAGTAGTCGGGCGAGATATTCCTCAGACAGGGGAAGTATGCAGTTGAAATATTGAGGAGGCTCGGGATGATGGACAGTAAGTCCATGACTACACCTATGATCGCCAATCTGAAAAAGATGGGGGATTTGGATTTAAACTTGGTGGATCCCAGGATGTACATGTAGTTGATTGGTTTGTTGATGTATCTGGTCAATACTAGGATAATTATTTGCTTTGCTGTCAACACCTTGAGCCAGTTCATGGTTGATTCGAGGAAGGTGCATTGGGTAGCAGCGAAGCATGTGCTCAAGTACCTTCAAGGTACAGTTAGATTTGGTCTGAGATATGTCGGGGGTGATGGAGTGAGGCTGCATGGATATTCAGACTTAGATTGGGCATCTGGTGCAGTTGACAAGAAGAGCACTTCTGGTGGTTGTTTCAGCCTCAGATCAACAATGGGAGTATATGGCAGCTAGTTTGGTGAGTTGTGAGGCTATTTGGCTTCACAAGCTTTTTGAAGGGTTATATTGTTAGGTGTTAGAGCCTACAATGATTTCCTGCGACAATCAGAGTTGTATCAAACTCTCGAAGAATCCAGTGTTTCAGGATAGGTCAAAACACATTGAGATCAGATACCACTTCATCAGAGACAAGGTGTAGAAGGGAGCTGTGAAGCTCTAGTACATTTCCATAGATGAGTAGATTGCAAATATTCTCACCAAACCCCTAGTGAAGGGGAAGTTTGTCTACTTCAGAGACAAGCTAGGAGTGGTGGAGAATACCTCCCTCGCTAAGAGGGAGTGTTGATGTTTTTGTAGCTTCGGAGAGTTATTCTCACATTGGCCTTGGTGTCGGGCATGTGGGAATCTTTGTTGTCACTCACTATGCATTTTTATTTTGTGGAAACCCCTTGTATGTAGAGTTGGGGTTTGGAATTGTTATTGTTGGGGCTTGACACCCACTTGGAGGAATAAACAATTCTAATAATAATTTAATGTTGAGTTTAGAAGGGGTTCCCAAACTCACTCATTAGACGACTATAAAAGGAGAGACAATGTGAGGGGGCACCGCACATCTTATGTTGTCATCATGGTGTTGGCATGAGTGAGTTAGCACTCTTGCCAAGGAGATTGGGGAGGCAAATTTCAGCAAAGGAAATTCTTCACTTTGGCAAATCTGATCTAGGGTTTCTGGACTTTATTTCTCTATTTTTCAGCCAAGGAGAGGAGGCTGCATGTGTGAGAGGAAGAGAAGAACATGCCGCACATGTGATCCGTACAACAGAAGGAACAACCACACATGCATATTGTACGATGCATTTATTGTAGGCCGTACCGCACACATGAGTCCGTACAGTGGTCAGACCATACAACCACACATGTGAGACCATACACAACATTTATTGCAGGTCTGGACTCTGTACAACATGTGATGAGAATTGCTGATGCAGGGGGGCCGTACAGGTGATGTCAGCTAGGGTTTCTGCAGATTTCTATGTTGGAAGATTTTCAGGAATTTTGCTGAAGTTGTAATGTGCTGAGAGGACTGGTTTTGTCCTCGGAATATCTCAATCTGAAAATTTTACTGAACAGAAATTTGTGTCTTGTGTATGGATGATTTCTCTCTGATGTTTGTACTTCTGCTATAATTTTTTGTCATAATTTCAGTGTAAAATTATTCAGTGACAACAGCCCTTGTTTATTGTTTCAAGTCACTTGGAAGCAATTTTCAGATCTGAAATTGAATGCATTGAATGCTTTAAAATTGACAGGCTGTAGGTCACATTGATGCTTGGGCTGCCACATTATAATCTGCTGGTATATCTTTATTTTCAGAACTGTTTACACTTCTTTGGTGGACTGTTTTGGATGTTTAGGGAAGGGTATTTTGAGAGGCATTCATCCCTCTTAATCTCTTGATGTAACCAAAACTGTTAATGGAGATAAAGGCTGCTGTTCGCTTTGTTTTGATGGTTACATTATATTTTGGTTGGTGTTGAGTTGGCGATGAAATGGTATCTCTGAGAGTTTTTCATTAGTTCTATGTGTCAATATAGTTGACTTGATTACTAATGTTCATGTGCTACATAACTTGCTTATTTATTCCTACACATTTCAAGCTTCTCCATCAGGTTATGCTTTGACTCCATTTGCCCAAAGGGTAAGGCACTAGGTCTTGCTTATCTTCTCACTTTATCATCTAAAAATTTAAAAACAACTTCATAATACAAATCTGATTCACAAGGACAGATTTCTAGTCTTATTAGGGAATCCTCCCTTGTGCTGAAGGAGAGCCGGCCTAAAGTGAGGATGACGACCACCGACAGTGGGTGGTGTCCTCAAGTTGCTCTAGGGTTTGTGCTTGGTGATTGGACTTATCTTTTGTGCAGATCTTGGAGCTAACAATAACATAATATTGATAATATTGTGCAGTTTAGTTGCTTGTTACTTTGGGGCCAGTGGCTATGAGCCACATGAATTCATGATTTGTATTCATTCTGAATGGAATGCATTCTACATAAACATTGTTCTTTTAAATTTAGGGGAATTACATTGTGCACTTGACCAGGTAGCAGCTGTCTCAGAGGATGTTGGAACAGCCGGTGCACTTCGGGCAGTGGCACGCCAACTTACTGCAGATGACATTCTGGTGTGTTCTTGGTCTCTTTCTGTTACATTGTTCATGGTTCTTGACCCTTTTTTCTTCAGGGAGTCCTATGAGTGTTTTTCAATTGCGATAGCTTGGCCTCCATTTGATATTTTAGATGACAGAATTTTCTGTCTATTTTTCTAAAATGCAGGTTGTGAGTGGTGATCTTGTTTGTGATGTGCCACCTGGGGCTGTGGCAGCTACACACAGGAGGCAAGAGGCAGCTGTAACTGCTCTTTTGTGCACTCCTCCAGCTGCTGGATCATCTGAAGCTGGACCTTCTGCAGGTGGAAAGGATAAGACAAAGAGGCCTGGACTTTGTAATATTATTGGACTGGACTCTAGTCGACAATTTTTATTGTTTGTAGAATCAGGTACTTTTACTGAGATTTGACATTGATAAGCCGTTTTGATCCATATATTCCTTGTCAGATGTCAGTCATACTTTTTCGTTGTTGACTTCCTCCAGGGGGACAGGCTAAAAAAGAGTTGCGAATACAGCGTTCTATACTTGGTGCTGCAGGACAGGTGAGTACTGTTGTCATTCTGTTTAATTTGAGGAGTCACATTAAAAGTAGGCCAGTCTCTCATGTTACTGACTAATTTATTATACCACAATTAAAGACCATGGTGAGTTGTGGCTAATCATGAAATAACCATAGGATTCCCTTTTGTAATTTAATGGAAAACTGTATGCAGTCAATTCTGAAAGCGTCCTAATAATTTAGGGTATTTTCCAACAATTTAAGTATTTTTGTTTTGTTGAAATGCTACAATTTGGATTATGGTAGCCATGTTTGAAAAAAATGAAAAATATTGGAACTGTAAAACAGAAAAAGTGTTTCAAACAAAAAACTGAAAAAGTTTGGCAGAGAATTTCTTCTTCTTCTGCTTAGCAGCTTTCTGTGCTGCTGCTTGCAATTTCCCACCAAGAAGTGATTATGAAATGAAGTTTAAAAGCACTGCTACTGTAGACTCCACATCTTCTGTTCTCTATTTTCATTTTAGGTTGATTACTAATTGGCAATTGCTAATAATATTATGGAATCAAGGTGCCCTATTTATTTTTGATAAAATTTGGGGTCCATGGTCAATGTTGACCATGGGCCTAAAAAAGAACACGATTGTTTAAAATGGTGTCTGTTGAAACTTGAAATTTTGCCGTAATGCTTTTAATGCAAATTCAGAAATTTCACCTAGGTCTCCAGGATCTAATCCCTGTGAACTTTCAGCCTCAGGGTTGAATATTAATTTTCAACAGCAAAAAATGGACAATATTTCACTTCGCTTCAAACCCACACAGTAGGCAGCTCAAGAGAAAAGATACCAAACACATGCCAACAAGTTTTGGCTCTTAGGGCACACTTTTCCTAGTATATACCATATCTGAAATTTGCTTTATTACAGCATAAAATCTACTCTCTTATTTTCAAGTTATATGTTAAATCACTAAAAAATTTCAGCCCTTTGTTATGTCAAATCAGCATAAACAGCAAGTGCTGGAAATTACCCAATCAAGAAGACAATGCAAGCTGAAAATCAAATTTGCAATTACACAATTTTGGACAGCTGGAAGCTCCATATATATATATATCAAAGAGATGAAGCACATGTACATACCACAGTTTTATCACAAAGCTGGTACAAATCAACATGAACAACAAAAATCAACATGAACAGTAAGTGCTGGAAATTACCCAATCAAGAAGACATTGCAAGCTGAAAATCAAATCTGCAATTACACAATTTTGGACAACTGGAAACTTCATATATATATATATATCGAAGAGATGAAGTACATATACATACCACAACTTGATCACAAAGCTGGTACAATCTCTAGCTCTCCAAACCCTTTAGAGGGAAATCCACGAAAACCCTAGCCACCACCAAAGATTGACAATAAGTTAGCATCAACAATGACAAGTCATTATTGGCTTTAATACTTGACTCACACAAGTGTCCAAGACATCTCTTTTCCTCCTCAATCAAGCATAACAAATAGCACCAGGGTTTCAAAAACCCTAGTTTTCTTCTCTCTCAAGCGCTGCAAGAACAATGTTTCTTTATCCTCTAGGGTTTTATCACAAACCCTAACTTCTTTGCCTCCTTTAGGGTGAGAAGCCCCATCGCAAGAAAACCCTTGAACTTCTCCAAGAATCTTGTGTTAATATGTGCTCGTTTAACCATAGACAATATCACAATATTGTCACCCAACCATAGGCACACAACCACCCTCGAGCACCGTAACCTTGACAGCTAGAATAATTCTGGAAGCAATACCAGACCCAACAGATAACCAAGGCATAGCGCACCTTTCTTCAAAGGCAGCGCACCAAGCAGAAAGTCCCAAAACCAGAAACCAAGACCAATACCCAACTGCGATTGTTGCAGTTGCACTCCTCCAAACTTGCACACCACTTTGTCTTGTGTGAGCTTGTGAGTGAGAGTATGACCAAATGAGCTCAAGCGCCCTCTATTTATAGTGTTCTTTGTCACCTATCTAGGCTGACTGCTCCTTTTAGAGGCTAATACTTCAATATTAATTCTTTTATTGAGCCGACTTGTCTTCTAGGGTTTCTACACATCTGTTTAGGGTTACTCTAGCTTCTAGAATATTCTAATCTAGTCAGAGGTTACACATGGAGGTTGATACCTCCCGTAGCTATCACAATATCAGCACTCCCTCCTAGCTAGGGAGGTATTAACAAGTAGCATCGCCATAGTCACACAGGCTATCTCATGATCACGTAGATCAAATTACGAGCAACATCACCACTATCAGTATCATCTGATATCATCAACTGCATCATCTCTCGAGGCCATACTCCATTTGAGTAATCATGCATGATGCTGAATAAATCACTCACTCAACAAAGTGATACAAGGACCATTCTTCTAATCTGGACATACGTCCTAGAAGAATGACTGTCCCAACAATTGATGAATGTCCTCAATGGCTACAAGAACCATCCTCTCCACTATATCATCTCTAAGCTGTACTAGCATCTGGCGAAGGCATCATATCTAAGCTGTATTGGCATGATGTGGAGTACCATCTACATCATCTCTGAGCCGTACTAGCATGATGCGAATGCATCATATCTAAGCTGTACTTGCATGATGTAGATCAATGCCTCCGCATCATCTCTAAGCTGTATGATCATCTCTAAGCTGTACTAGGATGATGCTCTGCATCATATCTAAGTTGTACTAGGATGATGCTCTACATCATATCTAAGCTGTACTAGCATGATTGTATCTAGCATGATGTGAGTCACCTCCATCATCTCTAAGCTGTATGATCATCTGTAAGCTGTATAGTGTACTAGCATGATGCCCTGCATCATATCTAAGCTGTACTAGCATGATGCGACTCAGGCATAAGCATCGTCTCTAAGCTGTACTAGCATGATGCGACTCAGGCATAAGCATCGTCTCTAAGCTGTACTAGCATGATGCCAATGCATCATATCTAAGCTGTATTGACACAATGCATCTCAGGACATTTGTATTGTATCTAAGTTGTACTAGCATGATGCTGAAGCATCATATCTAAGCTGTACTAGCATGATACACATCAACATTCTGTCAAACTGGACCATTCTCCATAGGGAGAATGTTTGTCCATCAACACTTCCTCCCAACCAAGGAAGTCATCTCTTCCCTTTCAGCCAAGGGAGCAATCTCCGCGAGTCCCAACTTGTCCCTCAAGTATGCAAAGTTTATCTTGGACAGAGGCTTCGTCAAAATATCAACTGTTTGCTCATCAGTGGAGATGTACTAGAGAATTACTTCTCCCTTTTGGACTTTATCACGGATAAAGTAGTACTTGATCTCAATGTGCTTCGACCTGTCATGGAACACAAGGTTCTCTGAAAGCTTGTATAACAGTCGAATCCAACACCGGATCAAATAGTCCAGAAACCAACTTACAGAGCCATACTGCTTTCGTACAAGCATCACAAACTGCAATATACTCTGCTTTTGCAGTGCCGAGTGAAACAAACTTCTGTTTCCTGCTAGCCCATGATATCATAACAGATCCCAAACTGAAACATACACCAGAAGTACTCTTTCTGTCATCTGCACTCCCTGCCCAATCTGAATCAATAAATCTGTGCAGCTGTACATCACTGTTTGAGGCATATCTCAAACCATAATTTAGCGTCCCACGAAGATATCTCAAAATATGCTTTGCAGCTATCCAATGCTCATGTCTAGGTTCCACCTGGAATTGGCTCAATGTGTTCACATCAAAGCAAATGTTCGGCCGAGTATTCACCAAATACATCAATGAGCTAATCTACTGCATGTACAGGGAGGAGTCTATTGGATCAGAATCAAAGTCTCTCAACTTCCTCATATTTGTCACCATGGGGGTTGCCATGGATTTGCAATCCATCATCCCAAACTTTTGAAGGATCGTTACAACATCCTTCCCTTGCCCTAGGAAGATTTCATCACGCTTCCGCCATTCTTCTAGTCCCAAATAATAATGCATGAGACCAAGATCCTTCTTATCGAATTTAGAGGCTAGCTCCTTCTTACATTGAATAATGAGAGGCTTTGCACATGTCAGAAACAAATCATCAACATATAGTAGTAGGATCACAGGTGCATCATTCACAACCTTGTAATAAAGGTTTGGATCAACATAGCTCTTGGAAAATCCAAGTCTTGTCAAGTAATTGTCAATTCTTGCATACCAAGCTCTTGGAGCTTGCTTGAGTCCATACAAGACCTTCTTTAATTTGCATACATGGGTATCTCTCGGGTGTACCTCAAAACCTTGAGGTTTCTCTATGCATACTTCTTCCTCAATTACTCCATTGAGAAAAGCAGTCTTTACATCCATCTGATGTAAACTCCAACCCATGGACACTGCAAGATATATGATGGCTTTGATAGAGGTATATCTGGCAACTGGAGAAAACGTTTGATCAGTCTTCTCCCTTTTGTTGGGAGAACCCTCTAGCCACGAATCTCACCTTGTATTTATCGACACTCCCATCTGCTGCATGCTTTATTTTGTAAACCCATTTTGAAGTTAATACAAAGTTTCCTTAAGGTCTAGGCACAATTTCCCATACATCATTTTTCATGATGGATTGATACTCTTACATCATAGCTTCCTTCCATTCTTTTTTCTTGACTGCTTCCTCAAAGGTGGAAGGTTCTGCATTGACAAGACTTGTCATGAGTGACGCATAACTAGAGAATATTTTGGACTTCTTGCTTTCCATAAAGGTGCCATAGGGAGATTTATGTCTTTCTGCTTCTTGTAAGGTGGATTCTAGCCATGCTGGCCGTTTTCTTTTCTTGGGTATTGTTACCACCCAAAGTTGCACGTGGATGGACTTGTAGTTGAGCCGCCAAAGATGAACAAGCTATTGTTCAAATTCAGAGTTCAGAAGTCCAACCAGGCCCCGTGGTCCCTTGTACATCCTTCAAATTTTCGTATTTCCATAACCTGACATGGAATTGTAATAGATGAGCTAGTATGATGAACTTTGTAAAAGGTCTTCGGCACTTAAGACCCACTCTCCAATGCATTTATTCTGGGGTGTCTTTTTTATCTAGCAATTATAAGTTATTTACAACAACTTATGATTGTTGGGTTTTTTCACTCATTTCTCCAAAGCTGGAGTATTTGCATTAGTGTCTGGGCCTTAAAGTGATGTCTGAGCCTAGTGTCTAATATATATTACCATACTAATCATCAATTTTGAGTCACGTGGAAATACGCTAAGTCCCCCTTAGGTTTTTTTTTTTTTTAATGTTTTCGGATAATATAAAATTTCCCACAAAACGAGATATTTTAATTGTAATTGATGAATAATTCTAAAAAAGTAGTACTAGGAGGCATCATGTACCTTAGGGGTATTCATTTTTCGTCTCGGAATACCCACTTTACCCATAGACCACCTTTCGAGAGAAAACTAATGATTATTAATCATTAAAAAATTAATTTCATCCAAAATTAGCCAAATAAAAGACAATTAAAAGGAAAAATCAGGATTCCTTAAAATAAGGAAACATATCTCCCACATGTTCCTTTTGTCTTAAGTCTTAAAGAGAGTTGTTGGATCTTTCCTAAAATGAGAAAGCACTTATCCTTGAGTCAACTTGAGTCTAGCTGTTGTTTCCATTTCCACTAAAGTGCTTTTCTATCCCAACTCACACGCTTTTCTTGAATACGAAACATCCACTCACACGTTTTTTTTGAATAAGAAACATCCACCTTTGCTTTCACCACTTAACTTAACTCATCCTTTTGTGCTTTTTCCACTCACCATCCACCTAAACCTTTCCATCTTTTTGCTTTCACAACTCGCCATTCACTCAAGGATGATTTGCCTTCTCATTAAGGAAACCCTAACCACTCACTTGGCTATTTAATAGAGGCGACCTACCTCTTGTAATCAGTTGGAATTTTGCTAAGAGTTTGATTGTGATACATTGTAATCGATTTATCTTCTATTGGAATAAAAAAGGGTTTGGAGGCTATAGTGGTGTAGAGCTCTCATGTGTGGATTCATGGTGATCAATTGTGTATGAGGTATACTTGTATTTAACATATTTTGCATTTATAAATTGTTATTATTGGCCTATGTTTGGAGCTATCTCCTTGTAGGATAGAAATAGAAAAGCTAAGCTTTCTTGATATTTCTGTTAGTTTATGTATGTTAGATAGTTGTGAGATGCATGTTTAGTTAGCTTAATGTCATGCTCTTATTGTCTTTCTAATATATGAAACACCATGCTGTTAACTCTTTTGTTGCAAGATTTGTCTTAGTATTGCAGATTTACATCATTTGAAGGATAGGTTGAAGCGAGTGAGCTTCCTCCCACTTTCAAAGAGATTTGAGAAGATTATTTTCCCTCTGCTTTCCTCTAATGAAGACTCCATTGCCCAAGACATTCCAAGACAACAAGCATTCTTTTTCTCTCCTTCTCATAATTTCTTATAAAATCTTTCTCTTGGTTACCTTTCTTGCATGTAACAGTTTTTTGGTATTTCAAATTCAGATCTAAAGTTAAAACAGTTTGCATGCATGAGTAAGATTTAGATCTAGACCATTAAAATAAAACGAGTTCATTTCTAGCTAGATCTACTTCAAATCTGCTTGCTTTTAACTAGTATTTCAAAGTAAAATCAGTAGGTTAGAAGCTATGCAATATTACTGGTTCATTAACTGAATATTTGGCAAATTGTAAGTGCCATTGCTTTGCTGATTTAATATCAGCAAAGAAAGATCCCAAGGGGGTTAGCTTTTTAGCTTCCTCTCCTTAGTTCCTTTTCTGTTGGTTTGCCATATTTTTTTTACTTAGATTTTTTTTAATTTGTTAGGGGTGTTCCAAAACACTTTGAAAGTGTTTTTGGGCATCTTATAGGACTAATTGTTTGCTGTTTTTACGCAGAAGTAACAGGTACAAGAGGAGATTCTGGTCAATTTTTGAAGATTTCACCTTACTCAGAAACCCTTTAAGCAGTTGGGCACCTTCTTGCCTTGAAAAAATTTGTTGAAAAACTTGTAAGCCATTGATCCTGAGATAAAGGATCAATGTGCATTCTCACAAAGAAAAAGAGTTGTAATCATTTCAATAAAGCGACATAGGCTACACATTGCCTTGCCTTGTCCCTATAGGGGGGTCGGTGTCTGTGTTTTTTCTCTTGCTGTGATTACTTTCAGATATTTTCTTAAGTTTTTCTAACTCCTAAAAAAGATAAAAAAAAAACTCACATCACCTAACTTATTGATAAAATAAACCATATTTTAGAGTAATTGTTTTCTTTTAAGTTCTAGCTTAGATCCACCTTGCATGTATCATCCATCTAGAATACTAATTGCTAGAGTAGTTCATTTTTTTGCAATTATTTGGAATAAACCTTAGTTACTCAACCGCGTATGCAAGCCCGTTGCTACTTTCAAGTGGTATTCGGTGACCCAGAAATGGACCTGAGTAACACATGCTAGTTTTAATTAGGAAAATCTATCTTATTGTGCTAATGTCTAAGACCTCTACCCTGGGTGGAGTGTGTTAAGTCAGGGGGAAACTTTGAGATCGAGGTTCTCTCCCCATTGGACCTACAACACACCTGGTCGACAAGTCTATAAGAACCCAAGATTAGCAAGTAAGATAGGCCACATAAACACTTTTGCACACAAAGAGTGGGGACCCCGACTTTAATCCCCACTTAACTTTTATCCCATACTAATATACTGTTCTTCCACAAATAATAAAATACTCAAGATAAAATAAACGCGACATATTCAAAACATCACATTTACTTTTTCTGCATTGGTCTTTACTTTCATCTATCTGATTGGATTATTTTACTTCAAAGCATTTACTATTCAAATCATCTATATTTGGAGTATGTTATAAATGTGAATGACTCTTTGCATGTATTGACAGGTGGTATCCTTTAATTATATTTGAGTCATATGTTGCTGTTATAAATCTTGTTTCATCATATTAACTCCTAGAAGTTGCTTTTATCATTCTTAGATTAAAAGCCTTAGATTATTTTCTTGGGGACTACCCGCCTTGGCTTCGCTAGGAGTTGGCCTAGACGAAGAAGTTGAGAGTAGAGGTGGCAGTATCTCAACTTGAAACTTGCCCCCAAGGTTGCATCCACTGGATTAAGATTTCTCCACGCTAACCCGAGGTGCAAATTAGGTGGCAACATTTTGG
>ML778149.1:542387-557934 GCA_009831015.1 Picea engelmannii
ATGAAGGACAGGAGCAACCCATTGCTTTTATGAGCAAGGCCTTGCATAATTCTGAATTGAATTACACTACTATGGAAAAGCAAGCCTATGCTCTTGTCAAGGCTCTTAAGCACTTTACAGTCTATGTTGGCTACTCTAAGATTGTGGGGTATGTACCTCATTCAGTTGCAAAGGGTATTCTAGCCCAATAAGATTGCTTAGGAGTAAGGGGAAAGTGGGTCTCTAAAATTCAGGAGTATGACTTAGAGATAAGACCCACAAAACTTGTCAAAGGTCAAGGTCTAGCCCAAATGTTGACAGAAGGAAATGAGCAGGCATTGGGGATGGCATGTCAGTGCAACGATTCATTTCAGGTCAGTTTCGAAGAGCTTTAGAAGTTAGAGCAACAACCTTGGTACTTTGATAATATATATTTCCTCATCAATCTTACATGCCCAAATCACTTAATAAGTCATAAAAGAAGAGCACTAAGATTGAAAGCATCTAAGTACTGCATTATTAGAAATGGATTAGGGTGGAGGAACCCTGATGGGATAATACTTAGATGTGTTGACGAGCTAGAATCTAAAAGATTGATGGCAGAGTTCCATGCAGGATTTTGTGGAGGACACTTTGCAACAAGTTGGGCCTCTTCCATACTACTAGACACCCCTAGTGTGGAAGAACCTACCCGAGCTACATAATCTAACACTCCTTCTTAGTGAGGGAGGTATTTCCACAAGAGATGCCTCCTCCATGATCCACATTACTGTGAGTCTCTCCCTTTGAATCTGAGAGACCCATTCTCTCGAAGTCTGGATACTCGATCTGCTCTGCTTGATCATTTTTGCTGTCACTTGTACCATGATCATCTGAGTATCCCCATTCCTCTAGTTGAGTCCATTCCCACCACGTGGGTCTGCCGAGGATGGCTTCCTGCTCCCTTAAGCATGATATAGTAGACTCATTGCTTTCCTCCCTGAAATTATAGATAGGTTGCCCCCATAGCTTGTATAGGCCGTCCTCACTTATGCCTATCATCACAAGTGGCCCCGATGTTTGATTTCTAACAGATTGGATGTGCACACCACAACCAAAGAAGCTCACACCGTAGCCTTGATGCTCTAGGGCCGAGATTGAGAGCACACTAACTCTCATGCTTGGTATGTAAAGTACCCTTGGTATTCTAACAACTCTGCCTGATTCTATCTGTAATGCTACTGCCCGCTTTCCTTGGATTTCCACTATGCTAGGGTGCATGCCACACTTCACGAAGCATGAGTCGGCTGTGAACTCTTGAAGTTCAAGTCTCTCACCTGTCATAAGACTTGTGGCACCACTATCTATGTACCAACCTGTCATGATCCTATTCTCTGCAACAACAAACTGTATTCATCTCGGAACATCTTAGAGAACTCATGAGCTGTGGCAGCCAACTGCTGCTCTTCTTCCTCATCTTTGTCCTTGATTTCTGTCGAGGCTGCTACCTCCTTCCTTTTTCCTTTTGTACCGTAGCCCTTCTTGGCTTGAGAGCACTGATTGGCAAAGTGTCCAAATTCTCCATACACATAGCATTGGACATGTGAGAGGTCTTTCTTGGGCCTTTCGTTAGTGGATCCTCCTCTAAAATTTGTTCCTCTTTTGCCTCTACCCCCCCTCTTGGAGGTGAGGAGAGGTTCTCCTCCTCTTCCTCTTCATTCATATTTCTACCTCTTCTGATTTCTTCTTGGCAACAGTCGTTCCATAATCTTTCCCAGTTTGGTAGATTCTCTCTGGCTACTACCCCTGCAATGAAGGAATCCCACTCCTTTGGGAAGCCTCTTAAGGCTGAATGAACCATCTCAGCTGGTGACAATTTTACCCCTACTGCAAGGAGTTCATCTAGAAGCTGCTTCACTTTGGTGAGGTAGACTGTAACACCTTCCCCTTTAGACATCCTTGTGTGCTGAAGTCTCTCTTTGAGAGCCATGATTCTGCTCTCATGCATGGCTTCAAACAACCCCCTTAAGATGTGTCCACATTTCATGAGCTGTTTGCTTCTCACCAATGTTTGGTACCAGATGATCCTTCACTCCATCTAGAAGGATATTTTGAGCTCTAACTTCTAGAGTTTGATGTAAGTCTTCGTCTTTAGCATCTATGGGAACCGTGGCATTATTCTCAATAATCCCCCATACTTTGCTCTCTTGAAGAGCATTCTTCATTTTATAATTCCATTGTACGTAGTTAGAGGCACCATCAAGTCTCTCCTCATATCTGAGGTTTGTACTCATCTTGTTACGTAGTTTTAGCTTCTTCAACTCTGACTTGATTCCTCTCTCTTCGAATAGATTGACCCTGCACGGTCCTTTTCTTCCTTCTTCAGCTCAGAGGGTATGACCTCCCTATGGATCTTCTTCTTTCCTTGTTTTTTCAACACAAGGCTTCGACACTTCTTTTGGGGCTTGTTAGAATTAATGCTCTGATACCATGAAGAAAAAACACTGAAAATTTTGATCATGACAGGTCTAGCTACAACCATTGTTTCCATGTTATTTGAGACAACCACACAATAAAAAAACAAATTCTGTAAATGACATCAAACAGAGCAATTTTATTTATAATAGAACTGTGCACACATATTTCGTCTAGTATAGATTTGCAGGGACCGTACCACCTATACGGGTCCGTACACTCGTGGATTACACTCAGGGCACTCGTGGATTACACTCGGGGCGACCGTACAACAAAACTGTGACTGCAATATACCCCGATTTCTGTTTCTCTTTACTCAAAAATGCTGACACACACACTGTCTATACTATTTCCAGACCTCGGTATGGCTTCCTCTCTTTTTTGGTTGATAGTACAGCCCGTACGGTATCTGTACCGCTCGTACAACCTCCTCTTCCTTTCAGTTTGTTAGCTCTGTTTGTTGATGGCCCTAGCTCGGCCTTGTTATCTCTGTATAGCCTCCTCTACTTGATTAATAAGACCCAACTTGGTCTAATCTTCAACCCTACTCGACCCTCTTGATTTGCTACAGGCCCTAGCTCGGCCTCCTTAACAGGTTCTCCTCAACCTGGCTCTCGGTCTCCTTTGGAAGAGTCTCCTTACTCAATCGACTAACTTCACTTTCTTGAGGTAATGAGATAATGGGGCTTGTGAGGTTATTTGTAACCCTAGCCTTGCCCTCATTCAATTCTGCCCCTTGGATCCTTTGATCAAGATCTTGATCTAATGGTGGGGACTTAATCACTCATTGAGGCAACTTAAGTCACATCCAATGGCTATGATTTAATCTCAAGTTGACTTGAGTGGTCCCCACCAACAAAAGTGCTGTCTAGACATAAGTTGGGCCTCTTCCACACTACTAGACACCCCTATTGTGGAAGAACCTACCTGAGCTACATAATCTAACAATCCCCATATACTAGGGGTAACTATGGAGATCATGTCTCGAGGCCCACAGGTAGTAGACATGGAGTGCCGAGAGCCAGATTGACTAGCATAGCCCCGCAGGGCTCCTCCTATTCATTGATGCACCATCATATGTCACCTGTAGCAGAGCAACATTCATCACACTGGCCCGACGCCAGAGGACAACAAGTTCATGAGGTAATAAGTCTGGTATCGTGGTAAGTGTCACCTTAATATTTAAAGCATTTGAACATGTTGCAAAGAATTCTTTCTTGATTACAGAACGTTTGCTTGGAAATTATACTCTTTTCCTTATTTAACCTTGGTGGGTGTCATTTTGTCCTAGTAAGTTGGTCACCCTTGGGGATGGGGTGCTACTGGGGGTTCCTTGAAGAGTCATCGTCCATTCCCGATCATACTTATCACCTTCCATGCCCTTTCCATTCTGTTTCCTCATCTTTTGGGATGTTCGAGTGCATTGACCCAAGAAGGTATTGTACCTCATTTCATGGGAAGAAGGGGCTGAAGGCCCAGGGGGAATGTAGCTGGCAAAAGATAAAAGCCAAAATTATAACCTTCTAAATGCTCGCCCAAAGAGGTCTTAAGAACAATGAAACGTTTCTCTTAAAAGAATTGAAGACCTGCAAAAGAAAATCTCATGTCCCACTTGTTGAGGGATCTACACGAGCACGGTATACCCTTTTCTTTACCCACATGGCACTCTGTGTACCTCTAGCTTCAAGTGACATTGTAGTATTTCTTCAAGTCTTATGTTGCCCAATTGAAGTACCCGACTGTTTTGGACTTTAATTAATGACAAATAAATGGGCTTGGAAAAATGATGCATTGAAAACAAAGGCACCCATAAATGAGACAATACGAACCCTTCTATGTCATGAACCCCATGCACGAAGGTTTTAGCCACTCCACCTCACACTCATACATGACTTAGATGGGTTTCTCTTGGAAAACACCTTTGACTTCAGCACTGATTGACCCAATAGGATGCGTTGACACCCCTTCCACACCTAAATTTGACAAATTGTATAACGTCTTTGAGCATTTGTTTAATTTGAAAAGGCGGGTTTGATGCACATGTTCGAGTGGTTTGATTATTAGATGTGGCTTACTTAGCATGATTCCTGTGATTTATGGATCCTTGGAGGGCATACCTATTTGTCTTTGCAGGACCTTGCCTGGTGGACACATATACATGAGGAGATGACTTCGTTCGGACCTTCATGAGGGTTTTGGAGCCCAAAGATGGATGCAGAGACCCCACGTCTGGGGTTGGCTCGTGATCACTATTTGCACAGTGAAAAAAGGGGCCATTGCCTTTGGAGGCACTCTGGCAAGGCTTGAGAGAGAGGTTCCCACCATCCTACACTTGGACGCTAGCCTTTGGAGGCTTGGACGTTAGCCTATGGCCCATGATGTCACCTAGGGTTAGGGTTTGATGGATGGATGATGTGGAGATGTTTGATGAGGATTTTGGTACATGAGGACATGGTGTATGGCCTTTGGAGGCGTAGCGCTACATTCTTTTACCCCAACGTCCTTCATTTGGAGCTCAACGCCACCCTTTTTAGGGAAAATTTAATGTAATTTTTCATAATTTGTAATTAAAGGGAAAATTGTTTAAGGTCGGCCCCGGTATTTTTTGAAAGTTAATATTTTGATAAAGGTGATAGAAATACACCTTAAAAACATTCATTTTGAATATAATTTTTCATCACAAGAGGACTTTTGGTCTGAAATTTTTTCCCTAGTGGCAACATTGGCTGAAATTACTAGTGCGCACCTCTTGGAAAAGCTTTTTGGTTATGTCTTTTGGCAAGTTTTGTGGTGGAAAGTCTTCAACTAGGGTTTTGCTTGGTTATTCTTGGTGAAGTAAGTAAATTTTCTGCAATTTTGCTCATGTAATAAATGTTTGTGGTGATTTTACTTATTTCATATTGAAGATTATGAAATTACTTGCTTAAACCCTAGGAGAGACATAAAGTGCTACTTTCTCTCTCTAGCCTTTCTACTTGTTGAATTGTCAAGGATATCTTATCTAGGATAGGCTTCTAAAGCCCTAAAGTGCTAGCACTTTAGTAGCCTCATTCTAGTTGCTTAGTATACTTCAATAATTCAAGGAGAGAGGGTCATGCTAGGGCCTAAAAGTGCTTATGCTCTAGTGGAATCCATCTTTAAGACTTGAATGCTAGAAGCCTTGAAGTGCCAACACTTCTAGCATTTATCTCTTGGTCCTCTGAACAATATTGTCATTGTCATTTTTCTCCAAGATAATTTTCTGCTGTAATTGATTCCATAAGCCCAAGAGGCACTGATTTTTATGCTCTTGTTGAAGGATTTGATCAAAACAACTCTTACACTCTCTTCTTTGAAGCTTATACTAACATCTCCTAACTCTAACTTAGCTTAAAACACTAACTTAGTGGCTGCTGTTGCAAAACACTGCTACAACTACCTTAACTACTGCTAATTTACTGCATAACCAACTTTAATTGCTAGGCAAACCTACCAGAATTGCTTGTGACAATTACTAATCAATCTAGGTGATAAATACTAAATTTTCATTGTGTTTTCAAGCAATTCTGAGGCATATTTCTTGCAGCTGTTACATAATACTTTTTGCCGTTGTAAATTTTCACTTTGCTGCAATTTTATCTCAGCTAGCTTATATTCACATTATCTATCGTCTTTTGAGGCTTTATTATCATTTTTATACTGGAAATTGCCATATATATGCTCTATTTTTCTTGTTCCGGGCAGGTACACAAATTAGTGAAATTACTCTTCATTTGCCTCAATCTCTTAGACGTAGACCCTATGATTTTGGTAACTAGTGAGAGGGGGAATAAACTTTGCCATAGCCTTAGCTTTCCAACCCTTTAGGTTACCGCGGATGCCTCCCCTGGATCAAACCTTGCCTATCCCGAAAACGTGGGGATTTTCTATTAAGGTGACAACGATAGGTTATCCTGTAGTTACGCCAATTTCCCCTACTTGTTTTGGGCTTTGGACAAATACAAATTGTGCGATAACAATGCCCATAACCCCCTCTTGGGAGGACACTTCGCTTGAGTTGCATATAAATACACAACTCATGCTCTCATTCGAAACATTTTATGTTGTGATCTTCTTTATCTAATATACAAAGTGTTATAAACTTAAGGGAACCTATATTTTTCCATTTTCTCATATGATTAGCCTTTTTCTCTTGGGTGCACTTGTGCATTTCTATTTTCAGTGCACTTGTGCTTGGCTTTTACACTCTCTCTCTAGCACGCTTGTGAGGAGGCTGTTTTAGAATTTGGGTGAGATTTTGTTCCATTGATTTATTGTTGACTTTTATAAGTCTCATCATGGTATCAAAGCGAGTGTGAACCTTATTCTCTCAATTCTCTTGGCTGATCCAAAAACCATTGGCTAGTGGCATTATATCTTACAGTGCAGAACTAGGGTTTTCTTCAATCATAATTTTCTACGGTTTTTTTAGGGGTTATAGAAGTATCAACCCTAATTTATTTTTTTGATCCTATAAAGCTATCGTTGATCCTATTTTTTCTAGGGTTTTTTTAGGGTTTTTTTTTTGGATTTATTTGATAGTGCACTCTACATATTGGTCCTCCACTTTATAGGAATGGATTACCAAGTTTGGAGCTACTAGGCATACGATGAAATGCCAACATCTTCTCTTTGGTTATCAACATCAACACAATGACGAGCATGTGATTATTGGTTATAACCCAACTCTATCCGTTTCAAGATGTGGTGATGTTTTTATTGACATTGTGAAATTTGGGGAAGTCCATGTTCGAGGAGTAGGGCCCACTCTTTTCTCTATATATCGCATCACTCACACTAATAGAAAGGTGGAATTCTATCCAGATCTATGGGTAGTAAAAGAGATTGATGATGGTTTTAAAATGGTCTCTTTTGGATATTGTGATGAATTTGACCATATGTATAAGTTGGGGAAGCCTAGTTCTTCTTCAACATGGAAGCCTAGTTATCCTTCAACACATAAATGATTTTTTGCTATGGTGGCTAATGTTGAAGATACCAGTAGGTTGTGGCATCAATGTTCGGGTCATAGAAACTTTGGGTCTTTGCAACATATGACTTGTTTGCAGATGGTTGAAGACTCCCATAGATTGAACCACCTAGTTGCTGAATTTTAATGCTTAGCTCATGCACATGTAGTTTATTTCAATTTAGCATGTACTTGAACCATAAACATTGCAACAATACCATACACAAGTGCTGCAGTAACCTAGATCACAAGAAGAATAACGATGCACAAGAGCACAAGAGTTTATCTTGGGAAATCCCTTCTCAATCAAGGGAAAAACCTAGTAATCCTTTGCTATAGAGTCAAGAGAAGATCCCCCACACCATGAACCCTAGAGCACACAAGAGGGTGCTTCTTGACCTAGAAACTTGTGCCTAATAGAAGTGCGCACTTCAGCCGTACAACTTGTCTTGAGAGAAAGTTACAAGTGTGTGTGTGTGTGTGTGAGATCCACAATGGGGATCTACTCCTATTTATACAAAACCGGCCGACCTCTTCAACTGAATAATATAATTAATCTTTACACAATATTAATTATTTTTTACATGGTGGGAGTGACTTGTACCCTTTATACAACACAAATTAGGGTTACAACAAATCTTACTCTCAAACAATATAGCAAGGAATCCACACATCCTCTAGTGCTCAGCCACTAGGGACACGTCCACCTGTGCTCAACCACAAGGATGTCACTCTCAACAGATCAACTCAACTAAGTCCATAGGAGTACCATCTGGAGAGCCATCCCAAGTCAACTCAACTAAGTCCATAGGAGTCAGACATGCGACCATCTCAAGTCGTCTCAACTCAGTCTAGAGGAGCACGACAAGAGACCACACGTCATCTCAACTCAGTCTAGAGGAGTATGACATAATGACACACCCATCACATGGGCTCTCTCATAGATCGTCTCAACTGAGTCCAGAGGAGAACGACCTGGAGAATGTCTCATGAAGTTGCAATCAACAACAATCCCTCTCAGCTAGGGAGGCATTCTCCACCAGGCCAAGTCTCTCACGAAAGTACTCGAACTTCGTCCTGGCAAGCGGTTTGGTGAAGACATCTGCAACTTGCTCGTGTGTAGAAAGGTACTGCACATGTACTTCTTTCCTCTGCACCATATCTATGATATAATGGTATTTGATCTCAATGTGTTTCAATTTATCGTGAAACACATGATTCTCGGAGAGCTTCACACAACTTTGGTTATCGCAATGGATAACGCTGGAATCCATCTCATGACCAAATAAGTCTGCAAGGAGCTTGCGAAGCCAAATTGCTTCGCGGACTGCCACACATAATGCAATGTACTCTTCTTCTGTGGTTCTAAAAGCCACAGAGGTTTGTTTCCTGTTGCACTAGGAAACCATGGCAGATCCCAAAGTAAAACAACAACTGAATGTGCTCTTCCGGTCCACTGCGCTCCCTGCTCAATCTGCATCGGCATATCCCTGCAATCTCATGTCTACACCAGAGGCATATCTCAAGATATCTTAGGCCATAACCAATTGTGCCTCGTAGATATCTCAACAAATGCTTCACTGCTATCCAATGTGTCTGTCTCGACTGGCTCATAAACTGACTGAGTACACTCATTGCATAGCATATATCAGGCCTGGTGTTAACCAGATACATCAATGATCCAATCAACTGTCTGTAAAGATGTGGATCAATCTCTCCTGAATCAGTAGAAGCCTCATTCATTTTCTTCAAATTCATCACCATTGGTGTAGGCATAGATTTGCTGTCCATCATCCCGAATTTCTTCAATATGTCCACTGTATATTTTCCTTGACTCAGGAAAATCTCATCAGTCCTCTGCCATACTTCTAGTCCCAAGAAGTAGTGCATCATACCAAGGTCCTTCATCTCGAATTCATAAGTCAATGCACGCTTGCACTCAATAATAAGACTTTCTGAACCGGTGAGGAATAAGTCATCAACATATAGGACCAAAATCAGACACTTGTCACCAACGATGTGGTAGTATAGGTTAGGATCAACAACACTCTTGCTGAAGCCAAAACTCATCAAGTATCCATCAATCTTCTCATACCACGCACGATGTGCCTGTTTTAGTCCATACAAGGCTTTCTTCAACCTGCACACATGAGACTTCTGCTCATGTATCACGAATCCATCTGGCTGCTCGATGTAAACTTCTTCCTCAAGCTCACCATTGAGAAAGGCTGTCTTTACATCCATTTGATGCAGTCTCCAACCCATGGATGCAGCTAGGGCAATAATCGTATAGATGGAAGTGTATCGGGCAACAAGAGCAAATGTCTCCTCATAATCTATTCCCTTCACCTGAGAGAATCCTCTAGCCACAAATATCGCTTTGTACTTCTAGACACTTCCATCAACTGCATGTTTGATCTTATAGATCCACTTGGAAGTCACTACAGACTTCCCTTCCGGTCTCAGAACTATATCCCACACATCATTCTTCATGATGGACTGATACTCTTCTGCCATGGCATCTTGCCAAACTTGCTGACCTCCTGCTTCTCCATGACAAGAAGGCTTAGTATCAATGATGTGGCTCATGGCTGAAACATAGCTCGAAAATCTTTGTGGTCTCTTGCTCTCTTGGAATGTACCACGAGGAGCTGCATGTCCCTCTGCCTCCTGCAGAGTCTGTCGAGCCCAAGCAGGCCTCTTATGGCCTACTGCAATGTCTCTGGGAACATGAACTGGAGCTGCGAGATCAATTGGATCGATAACTGTCTCCCTCTGAACTGCTGAAGGGGGAGAAGGTACTGTCTCTTCATTCTTCCCGTTGTCAATCTCCATCTGAGATTCTCTAGATCTTCGAAAGGCTATCTCTTCCTCAAAAGTGACATCTCCGCTAACTTTGATTTGTTTCTGACCAGGGATGTAGATCCGGTATGCCTTCGAAGATTCACTCTACCCCACAAATGTACCCTTTCTGTCGGAAGGGTCTAGCTTGGTCCTCTTTTCCTTGGGTACATGAATGTATACTGGACACCCAAATATCTTGAAGTGTCAAACCTCAGGGTTCACTCCGGTGAAAGCTTCTTCGGGAGTCATGTTCTTTAAAATCTGATGAGGACTCCTGTTCTGAACATACACAGCTGTCGTTGATGCCTCTGCCCACATAATCATTGGTAGATTCTGATCATGTATCATCGCTCTGGTTGTCTCAATAATGGTTCTGTTCTTTTTGTCTGCAACCCCATTCTGCCGAGAGTTATAAGGAAGGGTGTACTCCCTCTTGATCCCCATTTCAATACAGAAATCATTGAAATCCCTGGAGGTGTACTCTCCTCCATTATCTGATCTCAACACCTTGATCCTCCTTCCGGTCAGGTTCTCAACCTGAGCTTTAAACTCTTGAAATCTCGCAAGGACTCCATCCTTGGTCTTCAAGGAGTAAATCCACGTCTTCCGAGAGTGATCATCGATGAAGAGCACATAGTACAAATATCCGTTCAAGGAAGCAACAATCATGGGTCCACAAACATTTGTATGTATCAAGTCCAAGATCCCCTTGGATCTACTGTCATTGCTCAAGAAGGACCCCTTGACATTCTTGCCAAGAGCACAACCTCTGCAAACGCCATCATGCTGAATTGTGTCTCTGGAAGGCCTGTTACCGTCTTCCCCACAGCGGGAAGGGCTCTATAATGTAAATGAGCAAGTCTCCTATGCCATAACTCGCTCAAGCTGATAGTATCATGTAACAAGGCCTGAATTGGTCGAACAGTCAATCTGTACAAACTATTTTCTCGAACACCAATCACTCGGGCATAATCCATGTGTGACTTCTTGTTCCATGCAAGAAATTTTCCTTCAGAGAAGGTAACCTTGTGGCCTTTATCCTCTAAGGCAGAAATAGAGACAAGGTTCCTTTTCATCCCAGGTACATATAGTACTTCACTCAACGGAAGTGGTATGTCAGAATCTAGTTGGAATATAAAAGTTACAACTCCTTTCACAGTATATCTGGCATTATCTCCAAGTACAAAATGTAGACGAGACTCTTTCTCAACAAGGTCTATAAGATGTTCTCTGTATCCAGTCATGTGTCTGGAAGCACCACTGTCAATTAACCAGATGTTACTATCTGTAGGAACCCTACCTGAGAGTGCTGATATAAAGAAGAATGCTTCATCTTTTGTGTCTTCATCTCTCTGATGTGGTTCTGGATCAGCATCGACAGTGGATGCAAGTTGTCTTCCTTTCTTCTTTGTAGGACAATTTCTCGCAATGTGTCTTTTGTGTCTTCATCTCTCTGATGTGGTTCTGGATCAACATCGACAGTGGATGCAAGTTGTCTTCCTTTCTTCTTTGTAGGACAATTTCTTGCAATGTGTCCATACTTGTCACATCTGAAACATTGAATCCTTGATATGTCTTTTCTCTGTTCATTACTTGGAGCTGCTGAGGTTTTCTTGTTTTTGATTGCTTTGTTGAAACTTCTTCTATTTCTTCTTCCTCTCTTTGCATGAGAAGCAAGAGCTTGATTGTCATCATGATGGGAGTCTTGCACTCCTCTGGCTATAAGTTTGGTTTCTTCCTGGGTGCAGTCTGTCCATAGACGATCAAACTCAGGTAGATCTGCTCTTCCACTGATACTTTGAAGAAATGGTTCCCAATGTCTTGGAAGAGCATTGAGAGTAGTCATGACAAGTTCTATGTCTATTATGGTTTCTCCAATGGCACCTAGCTGATCTCTGATCTCTGAGATCTTCATGAAGAAAGTAGCAATGGTGTCAGCTTTTGTCATCTTGATATTTTGAAGCTGGTGCTTCAATGTAAGAGCTCTGTTTGTGTTGTTGCTCTCAAACATTTTCTCAATGCATCATACATTTCATAAGCTGTTTTCGAGGTAGTATATGACCTCTTACTAAATAAATGATTATCTTCCTTGCTTTGACGTCATCTGCCTTCCAATCATCCTTCTCTTCATCGGTAGCTGATTCTGGTAGAGTCTTTTCTATCAAACTCAATAGCTCATCCTCTTTTAGAGAGATTTGTAGTCTTGATTTCCAGGAATTGAAGTTGCTTGATCCATCAAGCCTATCTTCCACCAAAGTTCTGTTCCTCATGGTTTGCAGATTCTTCACAAACCCTAATGACTAGGCTAGGAAACCTAACGACTAGGCTAGGCTAGCAGCTTTAGGTTTCGTTGGACTTATGACTGCTAACAATAAGCCTTGGAAGGTCAGAAGAACCCTGGTGAGCTGCAAAGATCCTTCAATGAGCTGCAGAAACCCTAGAGGCTGAAATTCTGCAGAAACCCTAGAGGCTGAAATTCTGTAGAAACCCTAGGGGCCAAAAATCAAAACTTCTCCGATTTTGAATCTGAGAGTTGCTGGAGCTGCGTTGAAGGAGGCCGCACACTTCTATGCAAAATTTAGCCCCAACGTTCAAGTGGAAGGTGCTGAAATTAGCAAAAGAAGGAGGGTCGTTTTTGCAGTTGCAGCAAGAAGGTGATGACTGGCTTTTCAATAGCTTGTGCAATGGCTCTTCATGAACTTTGCTCTGATACCATGTTGAATTTTAATGCTTAGCTCATGCACATGTAGTTTATTTCAATTTACCATGTACTCGAACCATAAACAATGCAACAATACCATGCACAAGTGTTGCAGTAACCAAGATCACAAGAAGAATAACCATGCACAATAACACAAGAGTTTATCCTGGGAAAACCCTTCTCAATCAAGGGAAAAACCTAGCAATCCTTTGCTATAGAGTCAAGAGAAGATCTCCCACACCATGAACCTTAGAGCACACAAGAGGTGCTCCTTGACCTAGAAACTTGCATCTAAGATAAGTGCGCACTTCAACCGTACAACTTGTCTTGAGAGAATGTTACAAGTGTGTGTGTGTGTGTTTGAGATCCACCATGGGGATCTACTCCTATTTATACAAGACCTAACACATCAAAAGGATGTGTCTATTGGCACAATAGGGACGACCTCTTTAACTGAATAATATAATTAATCTTTACACAATATTAATTATCTTTTACATGGTGGGGTCGACTTGTACCCTTTACAACACAAATTAGGATTACACCAAATCTTACTCTCAAACAATATAGCAAGGGATCCACACATCCTCTATTGCTCAGCCACTAGGGACACATCCACCTGTGCTGAGCCACATGGACGTCCCTCTCAACAGATCAACTCAACTAAGTCCATAGGAGTACCATTTGGAGAGCCATCTCAAGTCGACTCAACTAAGTCCATAAGAGTCATACAAGAGACCATCTCAAGTCGTCTCAATTCAGTCCAGAGGAGCACGACAAGAGACCACACGTCATCGCAACTCAGTCTAGAGGAGTATGACACACCCATCACATGGGCTCTCTCACAGATAGTCTCAACTCAGTCTAGAGAAGCACGAGAAGAGACCACACGTCATCTCAACTCAGTCTAGAGGAGTATGACACACCCATAACACGGGCTCTCTCACAGATCGTCTCAACTCAGTCTAGAGGAGAATGACCTGGAGAATGTCTCATGAAGCTGCAATCAACAACACTAGTGGTGTCCGTGAAGGATGTATATTAGGGGATCATCATCAAGAGTCATTTCTTAAAGCGAGACATGTTTCGGCCTCTTGCAATGGTTCATAGTGACATATGGGGGCCTAGGACCACTCAATCTCTTGGTAGAGCTAAGTACTTCCTTACTTTTATTGATGATTTTTCTCGTCTTACTTGGATATTTTTTTTACAATGGAATGCACATCTTGGGGAAACCTACTAGGCACTTTGCCTCATTCAGAGGATGGTACCTGGGGTAAATTGATTGGTTGCAGTTTTCGCAACCTAACTCGATAGGGACATTGAATGAAGCCCAATAATATTCATAGGGGCATTTAGCCCAAGGACTTGACCCTGTGACCTCTTGCTTGTAATTCACAACACTCAACCACTCCAACTAACCCACCGGGCTCGTCTTACTTGGATATATATTGTTCAATCAAATGATTATGTTTTTGGAAAAATCAAGGATTTCAAACTATTAGTGGAGAATCAAGTTGAGAAAAGATCAAGTTTTGCAAGACTGATAGTCGAGAAGTTTATAATAACAATGCTTTCCAAACATTTCTCAAAGATCACAAGACCTCTTGGCATGAAACTCATTCACAGGAAGACAAAGTAACTGCTTGTAAAAATACAACTATTTTGGAAATAGCTTGGTGTATGCTTCAAGGCAAGAAAATAGACCTTAAATTCAAGGAAGAAGCACTTGTTTGTGCAATTCACATCATCAACTGAATTCCCACCTGTGTAGTTTGAGGTGTGATCTGATATGAGAAATGGTATGGCTCTAAACCCTCGGTTTATAGTGTTTTTGGATCAAGTGCATGGGCCCATATTCCCAAGGTGAAGCCAAACAAATTGGAACCCAAAAGTCACTGCTGTATTTTAGTAGGTTACAATGAAATATCAAAGGCATATCATCTCTATGATCTCCACTCATCAAGTGATAGAATGAAGGGATGCGGTATTTAATGAAGTCCCTTCTTACGGTTCACCATGATCTTTCCCACTACTTTCTAAAGAGGTTTTGTAGATAGTTTTAGTGGATCTCTCTCCTTCACACTCTAATGATGATTCTCCTATTGCGAGCTTCTCCTCCAACACTCTTTCTACAGTGAAAAGTCAGATGGATATTGATGGTGAGACTCTTACCGACTCACTTGAAGTCTCTTCTTCTATAATGATTGCACCTCCTAATGCTTCTACATCTAAGGAACTCAATAATGTTGAAGATATCCTCCATCTAAGGGCGAGTCGAGCTTTATCTACTCTTTCATACTTTGCTAGTTTCCTTCCTAAAGGTGAACTTGGTCCTTGTCAACATTTACCTACTACAAAGGCTCTTCTCACCAAGGTCAACATCCACAAAGACCCTTCTTATAATTATACAAAAAACTCCGTTGAATGGGAAACAACTATGGTTGTCGAGTATGAGGCTTTGACAAAAAGTTAGACGTGGGAATTGGTTCCTTTACCTAAGGGTGAAAATATTCTTGGTTGTAAATGGGTCTATAAGACAAAATATGGTGTAGATGGATACATTGACTAGCATAAGGCTA
>ML778149.1:580744-601832 GCA_009831015.1 Picea engelmannii
ACTATTAAGCTACAACCATTTTTGCACACTAAGAGATTAAAAATCTATCACTCCATTTAACCTTTTACTTCATATTTATATCCAATGGAATGTGCCTTTTTTAAAATAGAAAGGTCCATGAAGGAATTGGCAATGGGATTGAATCCATGAGGGAGTTTTTCCCAAATGGAGTAGGTGTGTGGGTGTGTGTGTGTGTCATTCAATTGACTCTTAAGAACATAACATTGCAAACAAAAAATAACTCAAACCTTGAAGAAAAGAAGCATAGTCAATCCTTGTGTGCCTACCTAGTGACAACAACAAAGAAACCAACAAAGAATTATGATTATTATTGACTTTCTTAGCTAGTTGTTGTGTGTGGGATACATCAAGAACAAAGGCCTTATATCCATTCTGAAGACTAATATCTCTGTATAAGTTTGAAAACAAAGAACAGAAATTTAATTTTACAAGGTATATGTGTTGGTGAAGCGAGTGGGCTATAAGTACCTTATTTATGGATCATTTTATATCGAAGTAGTGGAATCCTTGATTGTGACGTGACTATTAGTACTTTGAAGAGAAAGTAGTCTTGACATGGTTAAATCAAACATAGAAAGGTTGGAATACCTCCAGGCCATCAATGCTTGGCTTCAAGAAGAGAATAGGGACTTGAAGGAGAAGGTCCAAATGTATGACTAGAGGATGGAAAAGATGGAAAAGAACCATGAGACCTCAAACACACTGCTATGATTGCTAAAGAACCAATTTGATGAATGCCAAGACTCCCTCACTGCAGTTATGGCATATTGGGATAAGAGTAGAGCTTAGCATATACAATTGGGAGAGGTCATTAGATGAGATAGTTGGCAATAGGATAGCCTCACTCAGAAGATGACTTAGTTGCAACAAGAGTTGGCAGAGAAGGAAGAAGAATTGGAAAAGCTACAATCGGTTGTCCAAGAGCACTAGGAAGAAACATTGTCACTATCAAACCTAGCACCATAATGATCGAGACAACTCTGGTAAAGCTCACATTCCTTAGACATTTCTCAAGAACCTTTTAGTGACTTTGAAAAGCATACCAGAGAATTGGTTTGAAATTTTATTTTATTTTTTTAACCATCAAAATCGATAAGTCATTTGGATGACTTGAGGTAGGCTCGGGATCAAACCAATTAGATGTCATTATAACCAAAGAGTATATCCAACATCCCGTAAGTCCGATATACCAATAACCTGTGACTTAGCAAGGGTCGATATGTCTTGATGCATCTGAGGAGCCTCCATCCCAGTGTTACCTTTCTAGCCTTATCACAACGACCAAATCTCATTGGAGATATGAGCATGGGTGGGTAGAGTGCAAGATCTACTTCCCCACCATTAATTGAGCTATTGCCTTGGTTCGAAATTGTTAAGTAAATGGGTTACAATGGACAAGGGTTGTGCAAGAGAAAGAAAGGCATCTTAAGCCCCAATGTATCTAAACCGAGGGTCAAACATGAAGGCCTAGCTTTCAATGGAAAAGAGGAAAATACCACAAAAAACAAGATCACATTTGTGAAGGCAAAAGACATGGATAGAATTGACCTTCTCATTAGAAGAAAGAGCAGCAACAAGTGAAGAGGTCATCACACCACCACTCCATCACTCTTGTGGCAGATTGCAGGAAGGAAACAATGAGAAAAGTGCAAAGACTCGTCTTGCAAAAATAGTGAGAAGAAGACCAAGAGGCAGGTATCAAATAACATATCTCTTGTTTGTCACTACTACAAGAAGAAAGACCATCTAGTTTCCAATTGTTGGTACTAAGAGGTATGTTCATTCTATGGAAATAAATGCCATGAGGTGGCATCTTGTTTAGAAAAGCAAGTTGCATACCACAACCCAGATTGTTTTTAGAGGAGGAGGAGAAAGAATACTTCCCCAAACCAACAAAAAATTCAAAAGCATGGAGAGAAGAAGAGTATGACAAGAAATCCATACAACAATGCCAAGAACTTTTTCCATCATTGCATGTTGAGTGGAAATTAGGAAGAAAAGTGTTGGTGACTTCATCCAAATATTCATCCTAAGAACCACACAACGAAGCCTAAAAGTGTGGAAATTGAAACCTAAAGAAGACAAAGAACTCACTACATCTCCAACCAAGGAGAAAAGTTGTCCAAGGAGCAACAACAACACAGGATATTTGCATCACCATCAAAGAGGGCAGCATGTTGATGTCAACAACCAAGGCGGCCCCATTCCAAATGTTACCTACAATCTTTCATAAGAATATTACTTTCTTGGATAAGTATCGGAGATTAGAGCAGGAAGATCAATGACAATCCCTCATCCTTGTATCATCCAAACCTTGAGGCATTTCCTCATCCTCAAGACTGTGGTCTATTGATGATTTTCACCTACAACCATACAAGCAATGTTTTGGATTGAAGAACATGCTATGAATGCACACAAAGGAGGTCATTCAAGCAATTTTGTTGCAAAGATAGAGTGCTAGTAAGCATGTGCAAATAAAAAAGGGTTGTTTCCATGCTGGGAAGCAATTGGTCCTAGCAGAAGAAGGAAATCCACACATCCTCATGTGGTATTTCTATGTGATGGCGTAGCTTGTCAAGATCACAATGAACAAGAAAACCAAAATTAAACTTAGCTTCATTTATTGTTGAGATAGACTATCTCCAAGTCTGAGAATGAAAGAGACTTGCACATTGTAGATGGGAATAAATTATGATTAAAGAGTTTGGATATGAGGATCGCTCAGAGTTGAGATTCAATTAGCAAACTTTTGCAATGTGGGAACATGCAAGCCATGAACCAAAGCCAAAACCATAAAAAGAACCAGATCCAGGGCCATAGACAAAACTAGAGCCAACAGATAAAGATGCAAGCTAGAGGCATGGTCATTTTCCATTGAAGCATGAAAAAGAAACAATGATCCAAATTGGTCATCTAATATTTTAGAGACCAAAAAGCCTCTCAATAGGGGGGTGTGATCTGAAATGGATCCAAACAAGCGAATGGTTATAAGACTCAGTTCCTACAAACGTAATTTGGAAAGTAATGAAGGTTAGATAAACTATAAAGGAATTGTAATACAAAAATAAAATAAAAATGAGATAGAGAGAACAAAAAAAACATAATTAAATAAAATAGAAAAATGAAACTAGGAGAGGAATAGGACCTGAAAGGTCAATCTCTTAGCCCTCACATTACCCTCCATCTCTCTTATATCTTCTTGTGACTTTATTCTCAAAGGGACTTCTGGCCAAAGATAGGAGTATGCACAGAGAACCATGAGTTGCATTTTAACTAGAGATGGTTGATCAATTATTGTGCTTGTGTTCAAAATGCTATCGGTAATTAGATTGAACAAAGTCCTTGTATCCATTCTGGAGATTGATATCTCTATATAAGTCTGATAACAAAGAATAGAAATTTAATTCTACAAGGTATCCATGTTAGTGAAGCAAGTGGGTTATAAGTCCCTCATTTATAGATCAAGGGGAATCAACCCCCTTGCAAATTATCTAATTCAGGTGGATATAGGAAGCCACCCAAATATGCCACCAATTCAAAAACGATCCTACACCTTATCATTTTAACACCAATTTTGCAAGTCGTGAAATTTTGACACATTTTACAGGAACTTCGCACACATTTTTGGTGTTTGACATGAGGTAGATATCTTTGATTTCAAGGCTGGCCAAACACACAAAGCTTGGAATAAGCTTTGTAATGGTCCAAGAAACACTCCACGTAGAATTCTTGTGTGTAAGTTGAAGCACCAAGTTGACATATCAACTAGTCCCCTTCGACATTGCATTCCTTTTGTCAAGTTATCTCCTAAGGTTAGGGTTTTGAATATTAGGGTGTTTGCCTCTTAGGGTTTTAGATGTTATGTTAAAAGGTAGTGTTAGCCTCTTGTAAGGGGTTTTTGGTGAATGAAAATAGCCAACACATCTCTTCTTAGAGATAAGATACCACCATTCTCACCAATTTGTATTTCTTTATATATTGCAATGTTTTCACTCTCATTCATTTATGGAGTTTGGGTTTCATTGTATCATTGTGATATTTGCAATACCTCTATGTTATTTCTCCTATTATTGTTATCTTCATTCCATTCTCAACATAATATAGATCAATGGTATTATCATGGTCTACTCTTCTTGTTTTTCTATGCATGTCTCCAAAGAGGTCAGGGTATGGTGTATTCTTCCTCGAACTAATCAAGCCTAAGTAAGGCTTCCCTCGCTGACCCAAGTGGCCTCCCATGGCTAACGAAAAGAAAGACAACAAAGAAGGATATCCTATCAAGATATTTCTCAAGGAAATCCTCGCACAATAATGGAACATGATAATGGATAATTTCGCATGAATCCTTCAACTACTTGCAACGAAAATGGAGGCACCTTCGGCAAGTAGTCGCTTTGGACATATGATGCCCTTCAAGGTACAAGTTAACTTTGGCATTCCTTCATTTGAAGGAGAAATAAATGCAAATTCTTTAGAGAAATGGTTAGGTCTAGTAGAGTCATTACCCTGTTCAAAAATTATCAACACTAAAATCACATCTACACTCCTTATGTCCCTTTCCCATGTCAATTATTGGTGGGGCACTGAAGCATTTGGAACAAAACCCACTCGAGTCAATTTTATGGATCCCCTCAAGGAGGAATTCTACCATGTTGGAAACTACGATGATCAATACACAAGATGGACAACTTTGCGACATGAGAATGACCAAGGGATATCAAAGTACACCAATACCTTACATACCTTGTGTTCAAAGTTGTGTATCAAGGACATTGAGAGGAACTTGGTTTTAAAATACAACAATGGTCTATACAAGTATATTTAAACAAAAATGCAATGTATGGACAACTATTCACTTGGGAGTCGCTTATTGGTATGTTATCAAGATCAAGCAAAAGTTTTGACAGAAGGGTAAGAGAGAGTTTGGGTTTGCATATTAGACAATGCAAACGAATGTTATAGCCAACCTTAACTCACAAAACAAAAGATGAAGCAAGGGTAACCAACCTTAGGACAACCAGTCCATCTCAAATGCAAAGAAGTGTAGCAAGAAGTCAAAGGACACTAGAGAGTGGTGTGAGATCCATAAAATCCTTGACACATCGCCAACAAATGTCATTCCAAATAATCATTGTTGGCCACATTGAAAGCCTCATAATATAATTATGGCTTAGACTCTAAGTCTAATTCAGATAAGTGAAAATTGGTTTATTGACACGAAACCTGATGTTACCATTGTTATCGCAAAATTCTAGCGAGAAGAACTAGAGGAGCCTAAGAAAGGTCAATGTGTCTTCCACTCACGGATGTGGGTGAAGGGAACTTTGCTACATTTCATTGTTCATAGCAACATCCAAAAGACCCTAATATAAGCAAAGGTCATCAAGAATTTGAGATTGTCAACCCAGCCATACACTATTGGTTAGTTGAGCCAAGGATGATACATCTGTGTCAATTAGCAATGTCGCCTACACGACATCAAGTCCTTCATAAATGCGATTTTTTGTGATGTCGTCTTGCATGAAGTTTATGATATTTTACTACAACCATATATGCGGAAGCATCATCATGTTTACGAGTCAAGACCCTATAGTGGAATTGTTACTTTCGGAGGTCAACTCTATAGGATATTGAAGGTAGCCTCAACCACTACAGCGTCTCTAATCACAGCTAAGCATTGCAGTAAAGTAATCTTTTAGACTGGGAGAATTGTCCTCTTCATGGTTTGGTAGGAAGGTGAATGGAATACCACTGTGACCGCCAAGCCCTTTGCAAGGAGTCTCCCTACACAACAAAATCAAGTGGACAAGATGTTGGAAGAATATAGAGATATATTTTCCTCACCTGCAAGAGTACCTATGTATTATCAAGGAAAGGATGTAATTGATATGACATCAGGTGCCCCCTCTACCTAATAACATGATATATAAATGCTCTCTTTTGGAGAGATGGTACATCAAACACCAAAATCAAGAGCTCGTACAAAAGGGCCACATTTGACCAATCTCCCCACCTTGTGGGAGCCTGATTACATAGGTTTAGAAGAAGGACAAGACATGGTGACAATGCATTGACTACAGAGACCTAAATAAAATCATAGGCGAACCAGTATACAATCCCTTGGATTGATGATTTTTTTATCAACGTAAGAGCATCAACTAATTGTTTGACTAAGAGAATGGTAGGATCCATACCCAATTGAAAAATAAGATTATACGAATGCATTTCAAGTAATTTCAATATGACCTGTCTCGTTGATCTCGTGGTTCTTCTAACAATACAAGCATATTATTCTAAAGCATAACATAACTTGCCTCCATTCACTTTACATCAACTCAACCCAGAGTTTCTAGTATAGCCATCCCTACCCTCCTATCATGTAAAACTACAAGCTACTAATATATGTTCTAACTTGATATTTATAAAGATATATGGATCGTGTGTATCCAATTTGTTGTCCATATACCATAGTAGACTCACTCATTAATATATGATGTGGGGTGGGTTCCTTTTTAAAATTAGATTGTTCTAAATTCAACCTATCACCAAATGCCAATTAAGCAAACTGAAGTGTGGAAGGTACCTTCAAGTCTAAACAAGCTATATTTGAGTGGTTGGTCATGACTTTCAGTGTTACTAATGACCTATCAATGTTCATGAGGATGATGGATGATAGCTTATGGTGATTCACCAATCCCTTTGTGGTTGTATATCTAGATAGTATCCTCATCTCCAATAGAACATGGGAGGAGTATCTAAAGCACATCCAGCAACATTGAGCACCCTATGACAACACAAGTTATGTTCCATTATAGAGAAGTGTTCATTTGGCATGTAGAGAATTCAATATCTAGGATACATCGTGGATGAGCATGGTGTGCATGTGGATCTAGCTAATATCCAAGTCATTTGCAATTTGTTGATGCAAGAACACTCATGGAACTCTACAACTTCTTGGACCTCACCAACTTTTACCACAGGTTCATGTTGGGGTTCTCTCATATTGCTTGGCCCCTAAACCAAGTGATCAAGGGAAAGGGTGGAGCCAAAGCCAAGTTTGATAGGTCGAGGCATAACAGAAAGTATTTTACAGTCTAAAAAGTTGCCTCTACTTTGCACCAATCTTCATTCTACCAAACTTGCAACAACAATTTGAGACTAAGACAGATGCATCAAATTATGTTGTCAATGCAGTGCTCACTTAGCATGGAAATCTGATGCTCTATCACAACAAGACTCTCTAACACAGTTCATAGGTGCCCTACTTATGACAAGGAAATGTACTTCATTGTGAAATTATGTCAACAATGGATGCATTATATTCTAGAAAATGAAACAATTCCCACATTGCCAATGTTTCATACAAATGCAAGGAAAGTTGCATAACAACCACCATCAAAAGTGGTCCACATACCATCCACAATTCCACTCAAACATAAAGTGCAAGAAGTGCAGCAAAAACCAAGTTGCAAACTGCCTCAATTAACCTCCAGTTGTAGTGCTAACCACAACGCTTAATTGTTGTGGACACAATACCTTCAAGCGTCCCCAGTGGTATGATAGTGATCCTAACTTTATCGCTACATATTAGAGATTTGGCGCAGGTAAACATGTTTCAGACTTTCACCTTTTGGCGCAGGTAAACATGTTTCAGACCCTCAAGAAAATGTGAGACGCTGATTTGGGAGGTGCATTATAGTGAAGTGGTAAGGCACTTCATCGTGGAAAAAGCAGTGGCAATACTACATAAGTACTTCTATTAGCCAAATTTATGATAGAACATCACAAGGCATATCAAATCATGCACCGCTTATGCCATTACTAAACCTGCCATCGAGAAGCAAGGACTATACACTCCTCTACCTACCCCAAATAAGCGTTGGGACTCAAGGTCTATGGGTTATATGTCAACTTATGCTCCACCAAACATGGTAACAATTGTGTATTTGTGGTTATTGATCAATTATCTAAGATGACCATTTTGGTACCCGGTAAGAAGAGTATCATAATGAAAGCCACTACTAGCATTTGGATTCATATTGCATTGCCATGGACCATTGTTTTAGATAGGGACATGTTCCATAGTGCTTTTCAATCTAGCCTATGGTCAACAATGGACACCATGATAATCAAATCAACTACCTTCCAACCCCAAACTGATGCACAGATAGAGGTAGTCAATAGGATGATTGTGCATATCCTCAAAATGTACAACTCCAAACAACCACATACATGGGATGTACACCTTCCTTATTTTCAGCATTGCTACAATAGATGCCTTCACAATTCTATTGGCCATGAGACTTTTCAAGAGTGCCTTGGTTCTGATGAATTGGCTCCAACTGACAAAGATTTGCCTATTGCATCTACATAAGAAGCATCCTCACGTGCTCAAGCCAAAGCAAACAAAGCAATAAAATTTATTGAACGGATCCAATGCATCCTACATCAAGTTCATAATATTTTGTAGAAAGTCAATGCCAAGTACAAGCAACAACATGATTAGCATCAAATTCCAGGTTGGTGATAAGGCAAGGTTGCACTGACATAAACAACTCATAGGCCCCCACAAAAAGATCAAACCACTCCAATATATACCTTACACCATCACCAAGGCTATGGGTGATAATGCTTTTGAATTGAGTATTCCACATTTCCTTGGCTTAAATTGTGTATTTAATGTGGAGTTACTTCAACCATATTTTCTACATATGTCGGAAACATAGAAGGTGGCAGAGCACTTGGCCCCTACAAAACTCAACTCTGATTGCATTGAGTATGCTATAGTGGACTAGATCATAGACCAAGACAAAGGGCACCCATCAACAAAAATATACAACTTCATTAAGTTCTCAAAGTAGGGCCAACAGGGCAAGTGATTCACCAAGAACCAGATTTAGAAAAAGTTTCCACATTTGATGGAGGAACTTGAAGCAATTGATCCAAGGGGATACATGTGGCCACCCAAAACTCAGAAAGAGTACTACACCTTGCTAGTTTGTTAGCAGTTTTGCAAGTCTTGAACTTCCAATGCATTACACAACCTAGCAATCTTGAATTGCCATGTTGGTCAAATGCATGGAGCTCAAAATAATCTTTGTAACGGTCCAAGAAACATCCCAATTGAAGTTCATATGCAAAATTTGCAGCCCTAAAATGTTAACATATCAACCAAGCTCCTTGCAACCCACATTCCTTTTTGACACCTCATCTCCTAGGGTTAGGCTTTTGGATCTTAGGGCTTTTACCTATTCTGGTTTTAGAATTTATGTTAAAGGACAATTTTAACCTCCTATGAAAGGCTTTTTACGAATGAGCATATTTGACACATCTATTCTCATAGATATGCTACCACCATCCTAATGAGTTTGTATCGATGTGTATATTGTAGTGCTTCACTATTTCATTCATTAATAGAGTATGAGTTTCATTGTATTATTGTGTTATTTGCAATATATTTGTGTTATTTCACATGTTATTGCTATCTTCATTTCATTCTCAACATAATTCGGATCATTATTGGGACCACTTTACAGACGGCTTGAAGGAGAATCCCATATAGACAAAAAAGTCTCTAGGCGGGTTGAAATTGTGGAGCCCTATAAAAGACTTGATGTTAGGCTCTCATCTGAATTGATATGAGCAAAATATAAAGAATGTGAATGTTCGTAAACAAGAATAAAAAAATCAAAAGATTAAGAATACAAGTAGAAAATATATTGTTTTAATGTCTATGTATATCTTCTGTGTATATCAATATAACATTGTTGTCCAAAGGGGTTGGATCCATTAGTGAGGATGAGAATATCTCCACCAATGAATTGTAATGTCACCAACTAAGATAGATAGGAAAATTTGTTTGTTGCTCAAGGTATTGTTTCTCTTTATATGATTTTATCAAACACTTTGTATTAATGCTACTGGAAGTGCCTTACAAATAGTTTGCATATGTTACCGAGATAAGAAAATAAAGACATCTCATGCACCTATTACACATAGAATAGAGAAGATAACTATGGCATCTTTATTATGAATTGAGAAACCAATTCACAGTACAAAGATCTCTACTAGGTGTAACAACAGCATCCAAACCCTCCTAACACACAAATCTATTGGTTGCAAAGCAGTTGTAGTATCTAATAACAAAGAACAAACAAGCAACCTTGTGATGATGCCAAATATCCTCAAACAATAAGGAATCCTCCTCTGACTGTCTACCCTCGCGAGTAGGGTCTCGATCTACTCTTGATCACCTTTATTGTTGCATTCTAGCCATCGTACTTGCAACCCTATGTCATTGAGGCCTCGCGAGACGAGGTTGGGAAACATGTGGAGCCTCGCGAGACACTTTGTGCTCAACCCGCGGGAGTGCCTTCTTTTATTGTTACTTTGAAACCCTCTTGTCACCTGCAAACTATATGCTCGATCTCCTCCGAGAAATTTCGTGAATGCTCTGCATACGCCGATACAGCGCCAAAACTCTCTCCAAGAAAAACCCAAGTCCCACAATGTAAATGAAGTGAAGATCCTGGTTGGATCCTCCTCATTGCCTAGCTAGGGTGGATATTGCACCACCGAAACTAAACCAACAATGGAAGGGTTTTGCTAAACCCTAACAAAACAATGGCTCCAAGAGCACCATACAAGAATCAATCAAATCATAATGTTAAAGAGAAGGGTTGCCCCTTTATTTATCCTTCCTTCGAACCTTCTATATATTTCTGTGTAATGTCCCTTTCCAAATAGGAGCTCCAAAGAGGAGGCTTAATGGTCTAAACAACCCCATTAGACTATAGCCAGGGCCAGAAAGGGGTAAATAGGGTTACTAGAGGTCAACACAGTCAAAGGTGTTATAATAGAAAAGTGACATTGAGCTAAAAGTGGCTAAAAGCACTTTTAAGCCAACTTGAGCTAAAATTAGAAGTCAACAACAAATTAGGGTTTCGGGCAGCTATAAGAGAAGGTACAGCGACCTAATTCATCATTATGCATATTTTGACTTGTCATTGAGGAGAGAGGCGCATCTCAAGAGAGGTAGCTCAATGGATTCCAAGAGGAACCCTAGAATCCACCAGTGGTTGATTTCGGTGTTGAGAGACACACCTAGTCACCGGAAAGATCACACAGGTCTTCCATCAGTCTTCAGCGACAGTTCTACAAGATTCAGCAGCAGGGGCACACTTGTTCAGGGAGAGGGCGCAAATTCTGAGGAGGTTCAGTGGATTGATTTGTCCCATCCAGGAAGAGTTCGGAGATTCCCCTCCAACCCATTTGAGAGGCAGGCCATATGCATCTTTTTCCAGATTTCTCGTCAGATTCCGACGGGGGAATCATCAGGGACGCATTTTCGGACATTGGGAGTGCGTCACTTGGGGAGGACACATTCGGGGTTCCCGAGCGATCATCAAATCATATCCAGGGAAACCCTTCCGACCCATTTCATAGTAGGCCAGGGTGATCAGTTTGAGACACATCTCGATCGATTCCGACGGTGGAATCACTAGGGCGCAATTTTCCAATAGTAGAGGGGTGCATTCCCCAGGGGGATCCATCCGGGTCCAGACACACCAGCAAAGGGGCCAGTCAGTCACCAGGGCTAAGAGGGTTAGAAGGGTGCATTGTTTGGGTTAATTTCCAGAACAATATGAGAGATCTAACCACCAGGGAAAACTTTTCAGACTTGCAGCAGTTACCGCGTGAGTTGCCTTAGCTTGCAAATCATCCATTGATCTGGCAGTGTCATCTATCATCGGGTATTATCATTTTAGTTTACTTATTGTATTCCGACTAAGATCCCTTTTGTCATTGATCTAGTTGAGTGATTTATTTTATTTCCAGCCGCATTCAGCATTGTACTCTGGATATATCATAATATACGATTTATAGTATTTTGTCTCATTTACCATCTGTATACTCAATATATATGTTGTAAATAATTAATCATACACACACATTAGCAGAATTTCCTAGACTAGCCAAGTCAAGAACATTACAGTGGTTTCAGAGCTTTAGACCTGCCAACCTCTGACTAAAGACGATGAGTGCAGCTGAGGACCCAGGGGGTCGTGAGCACGTAGGTGACGAATATGTCACTTACAATAGACGCAAGGAGGGAAGACCTAGACCTAATTTTCCCCATTTTCCTCCCAGCTCAGAGGAAGAGGAAGAGGCACAGAGGGAAACAGAGAGAAGGGCGGAGCGTGAGGTTGAGCATGAGGTAGAGAGGATGTTATGAGAGAGATATGAGAGACCAAAGGGCAGTGGTAAGGCCCCCATGGACCCAGAGGCAGCCTTCATGCAGGTACTCGGCAATCCCGTAGTCAGTCAACAGGCCATGACTCAGTCCTTGGCACAGATGGTTGATAGATTGCTATAGTGGGCACCCCAGGCACACAAGCCCCACATGCAGCACAGGGGAACTCAGGGGCAGGCAGTAGACCCCAGTCTCCTACTCACACATACATCTCTTCGAGTAGGATTCCCAGTCCAGTGTTCCCCAGTTTCTAGAGGGCACCCCAGCAGCAGCACAATAGTCGATAGCACAGAGGTCGTCCACTCAGGCGGAAGACATTGTAGAGTACAGGGGGGAGTATGCAACATTGGTTCGTGACTTCCATTAGGACATGACCCTGGTCAAGTATTGTGGACTCAGACTCAGGAACCTCCCCAGAGAGCCACAGAGAGGAGGACAACAGAAGCAGCGGGAGCATAACATTGATTTCATCCGGAAATTTGGTAAAATCAACATACCTTCTTTTGACGGATCATCCAAATGCACTTCCAGAGCTTGGGTACAAAATCTAGACACATACTACAAGCTCAACCAGATGACCGAGACAGAGGCCATCAGTTTTGATACCCTACACTTGGAGGGTAAGGCACACGAGTGGTGGCATCATGGATTGGTGATGTTGGGACACAGTCACATCACTGTTAGAGTTTAAGCTATTATTAGGTTTATTTTCAATTCACTAGATAACCATACCATAGATAGGATCACTAAGAAAAACACAATCACAAGAGACACATCATTTATCCTGGGAAACCCTCATGGGGGAGAAAACCCAGCAAAAACTTCATTAATATAGATAGCCAATACAATGCCAAGAGAATAAACCAAACACTACAGAAAGTCCGCTCCCAAGTAATGCGCCTCTCTCTCTTCCTTCTCCAACTGCGGCTCCAAACTTGCACTCTAGATGATCAAGTGAGTGAGTGAACTAATGAGACGCTTGCCTCCTTTATTTATACAATCTAGCAGGTGCTGAAAGGAAGTGTTTTTTCACTGGCAGGGCCGACTTCTCATTTTGCATAATACAATTAGGGTTTGACCAATCCGCAAAAGGGGATTTGGTCATTTACAATGCCCGACATGATCAATCCACAAAAGGGGATTGATCTAATGAATAATACATCAATATAAATAGAATACTCTTTGCAGTTACAATATTTCAACAATCACCTCCTACAAGGAGTTCACAGAGAGACTCATGGACAGGTTTGACAGGAAGGATCCTAAGATCCACTTCAGGGATCTAGCCCAGTTGAGACAAATTGGCACAACAGAGGCATTCATCACGGAGTTTCAGCGGGTAGCAGTGGTAGTCACAGATATATCAAAGCCTAGGCTGATCATATTATTCACTGAGGGACTCACAGATCCCTTGAGAGGATGGGTGAAGGCATACAAGCCTCACACCTTGCAGGATGCCATCTTATGCACTCAAGATTTGGCAAAATCAGTGCCAAAGACTAAACCCTTCGTACCACAGAAGGACTAAGACAGGAAGCCATTCCAGAGAGAATGGAAGGGCAAGGAGAAGTTGGATGATGAGACGAGGCGAGAGCTTATGAGGAAGAAGCTTTGCTTCAGCTGTAGAGACCCTTGGGTCCCAGGCCACAGGTGCATGGCCAAGGGAGAGATTCATTATATTGAGGTGGCAGCAGATAGTGTGGACAATGAGGAGGAGCATGACAGTGGATCTACTAGCTCAAAGGAGGAGTCAACACATGCGGAGGAGCAGCCTCCCCGTAAACCACCGACACCAGTAGGGACCCACCCACTGGTAGTTCCACAGCCTCCTGAGCAGGCTAACAAACAGAAACTAGCAAAGGGAGGAGTCATGGCCACCCTTTCTGGTGTTCCCAGGTATGATACCCTCCAGATCAGAGGGATTATTCAGGGACAACGGGAAATCACCCTGATAGATGGTGGGGCCACCCACAACTTCCTTGATGCTTCATTAGTATCGAGATGGGCACTTCAGAAAGAGGAGTTTGAGGGGTTTGATGTTGCAGTAGCAGATGGCCATACAATGGAGTGTCTAGACAGAGTTCCGGACTTGGAGATTATGTTAGGCAACTACACAGTGAGAGACACATTTTATGTGGTTGACCTATCTGACACAGATGTGGTATTGGGAGTCCAATGGATGATCACCTTGGGCAAAATCACCACCAATTACCAAAACCTTGGAGATGGGGTTTAGAGACAGTGACGGGAAGAGGGTTGTTCTGAGAGGCATGTCAACATGAGCACCCAGGACAGTTTCGGCCAAGAGGATGGAGAGGATATTCAGACATGGGGAGGTATCATATGCCGCAGAGTGCTTGATCACTACGCGAAAGGATTCAAAGGGTCAACAGCAGTGTCATACAGAGACCGAGGACTTGTTGGGACGACATCAGTAGGTTTTTGGGTTGATTCCACCAGGGAGACCACCTGACTGGGGGTTTGAGAACGCCATTGAGTTAGAGGTGGGGGCCAAACCTATGATCACACCCCCTATCGTCATCCTAGGAGTTTCAAGGATGAGATAGAGAAAACAATTAAGGAATTGCTAGCGATGGGACACATCAGACCTAGCAACAGTCCATTCTCTTATTCAGTTGTCTTAGTTCTGAAGAAGGATGGTACCATGAGGATGTGCATTGATTACCGGGCCTTGAACAAGAAAACCATCAAGAACCAGTATCATATCCCTCGCACTGACGAGTTGATGGATGAACTGCATGGGGAAGTTTTCTTCTCGAAGATTGATCTACACTATGGGTATCATCAGATCAGCATCCGAGAGCGGAACATAGAGAAGACAGCATTCCAGTGTCACTTTGGACATTTCAAGTTTTTGGTTATGCCATTTGAGCTAACCAATGCACCAGCTACATTTTAGTCTTGCATGAACCACATATTCAGGGATCAATTGAGGAAATCAATCTTGGTTTTTTTCGACGACATCTTGGTCTATAGCAAGACATGGCAAGAGCATATGAGGCACTTGGATGAGGTATTGAGCATCATGGAGGCACAATCACTATACCCAAAGAGTCCAAGTGTGAGTTCGGTATGACGGAGCTACTTTACTTGGGTCACATCATCAGTGCACAGGGGGTACAGGTACACCAGGAGAAGATCGGGGCCATTCTAGATTGGCCAACGCCCAGGAATGTGACAGAGTTGAGGGGCTTCTTCGGTTTATGCAGCTATTACAGGTGGTTTGTCAGGGATTTTTCTCAGCTGGGAGCACCACTAACGGATCTCACCAAGCATGGGGCTTTCGTCTGGACCGAGGAGTCACATAAATCCTTTGATCACATGAAGGAAGTTATGGGCACATGCCCAGTGTTAGCATTATCGGACTTCACTCTGCGATTTGTATTAGAGTGCGATGCATCTGACAAGGGCATCGAGGCAGTTTTGATGCAGGGAGGATACCCCATCGTGTTTGAGAGCAAGAAGCTCAGTCAGCCCGAGAGGTTGTACTCCATCTATGACAAGGAGATGTTGGCAATCATGCATGCCTTGACCAAATTCAGGCAATATTTGGTGGGCAGCAAATTCGTGGTCAAAACAGATCACAACAGCTTGAAGTATTTCCTTGAGCAGAAGGACCCCAGTGAGCACCAACAGAAATGGGTGACGAAGGTACAGGCATTCAACTTCGACATAGAGTACGTCAAGGGGAAGAAGAACATTGTGGTTGATGCGCTATCTAGGAGGCCTGTGACATGTTCCTTGATGGAGATTTCAGTGGATTGGAAATCCCACTTGTTAGTGGAATATTCCAAGAACCAGTTTGCTTGCGAGATTATGGATGGACAAATTCAGGATGGCATGTACAGGGTCATTGACGATGTCATATTATACAAGAACAGAGTCTACTTAGTACCAATTTCAGGGCTCAAGAAGAAGATTTTGCAGCAGTTCATGATTCACCACTAGCAGACCATCAGGGATTTTTCAAAACCTACAGGCGGATCAGAGAGAGGTTCTTATGGAAGGGCCTCAAACAGGACGGTATGCGATACATCAGTGAGTGTGTGACTTGCCAGCAGAACAAGTCAGAGCATATGCTTCCAGTGGGGCTACTTCAACCACTTCCCATTCCAGAGCAGAAATGGGAGAGCATCTCGATGGACTTCATCACAGGCCTACCCAAGGTCCAGGGTAAGGACTGCATCTATGTAGTTGTCGACAGATTAACCAAATTTGCTCACTTCTATGCCATACTGACGGACCACAACGCAATTTAGGTAGCCGAGTTATTCTTCAGAGAGGTCTTCAGACTTCATGGGTTGTCGAAGAACATCATCAACGACAAGGACAGTCGATTTATTGAGACATTCTGGAGGGAGTTGTTTAGATTGGTGGGGACCGAGTTGACACCCAGCACCAGCTATCACCCTCAGACAGATGGGTAGACAGAGATCATCAACAAGTGGGTTGAATGGTATTTACGGAACTATGTGGGTTGACAGCAGAGAACATGGGTCAGGTGGTTGCATTTAGGAGAGCATTGTTACAACACCACTTTCCACATGTCCATTAGTATGACACCCTTCTAAGCATTATACGGGTATGATGCTCCCACTTTGATAGACTTGGTTTTCGAGGAGAGCAGAGCTCCCAAGGCCAAGGATTGGATCACGGAGAGTAAGGAGATTCTCAAATTGTTAAAAGAGAACCTGCAGACAGCACAGAATCAGCGGAAGATGGGTGCGGACAGGCACAGGATAGAGCACAGCTTTGAGGTTGGGCATTTGGTTTTATTGAGACTCCAACCTTACAGACAATCATCTCTGAAGAAGAGTGGGGCCGAGAAGCTCAAGCCCAGATTTTATGGACCTTACATATCTTGCCTCAAGAAGGCAGTGGGACAGTTCATCAGCACATCAGAGGAGCTTCCCCCATTGGACGAGGAGGGACAATTGGAGTTGGTTCCAGAGGAGGTACTAGAGTTTCGAGAGCGGAAACTGAGGAGCAGGGTCATCGGAGAGTGTTTGATCAGATGGAAAGGGTTTCCCGTAGAGTATGTTACTTGGGAGAGCGAGCAGGTGTTGCAGCACCCTGGATTGGTATTGCTTGAGGACAAGCAATTTCGGGAAGGGAGGACTGTAATGTCCCTTTCCAAATATGAGCTCCAAAGAGGAGCCTTAATGGTCTAAACAACCTCGTTAGACTCTAGCCAAGGCCAGAAAGGGGTAAACAAGGTTACTAGAGGTCATCCCAGTCAAAGGTGTTATAATCGGAAAGTGACATCGAGCTCAAAGTGGCTAAAAGCACTTTTAAGCCAACTTGAGCTAAAAATAGAACAGATAAGTTGAAATTAGAAGTCGACGTTGAATTAGGGTTTCGGGCAACTATAAGAAAAGGTACATCGACCTAATTCATCATTATGCATATTTTGACTTGTCATTGAGGAGAGAGACACATCTTGGGAGAGGTAGATTAGTGGATTCCAAGAGGAATACACCAGTGGTTGATTTTGGTGATGAGAGACACACCCTAGTCACCGGGGAGATCACACAGGTCTTCCATCAATCTTTAGCGACAGTTCTACATGATTCAGCAACAGGGGTGCACTTGTTCAGGGAGAGGGCGCAACTTCTGAGGAGGTTCAGTGGATCGAGTTGTCCCATCCAGGGAGAGTTCAGAGATTCCCCTCCGACCCATTTGAGAGGCAAGCCATACACATCTTTTGTCTAGTTTCTCATCAGATTCTGACGGGGGAATCATCAGGGACGTATTTTTTGGACATTGGGAGTGCGACACTTGGGGAGAACACATTCGGGTTTCTGAGCGATCATCAGATCAGATCCAAGGAAACCCTTCCAACCCATTTCACAGTAGGCTAGGGCAATCAATTTGAGACAAATCTCAGTCGATTTCGACGGTGGAATCACTAGGGCACAGATTTCCAGTAATAGAGGGGTGCATTCCCCTAGGGTGATCCATCATAGTCCAGACACACCAGCAGAAGGGTCGATCAGTCACCAGGACTGAGAGGGATAGCAAGGCGCATTGTTTGAGATAGTTTCCAGACCGATCTGAGAGATCTGGCCACCAGGGAAAACTTTCTGGACTTGCAACAGTTATTGTGTGAGTTGTCTTAGCTTGCAGATCATCCATTGATCCCGCAGTGTCATCTATCATCGGGTATTATCATTTTAGTTTGTGTATTGTATTACAGCTAAGATCCCTTTTGTCATTGATTTAGCCGAGTGATTTATTGTATTGTCAGTCGCATTCAGCATTGTACTTTGGATATATCATAATATACGATTTATAGTCTTTTATCTCATTTACCATCTATATACTCAATATATATGCTATAAACAATTAATCATACACACATTAGCAGAATTTCCTAGACTAACCAAGTCATGAACATTACATTTCCCCTTTTTGACCAAATCAAACCTTCACTTTATTTTCCCTCCAATTCCATTTAAATATAATTATTTATTTTATTTAATGTCACTTTTAGGATTAGTCATTCTTTTAACCTAGTGACACCAAATAAGCCCCCTTGACTCCCTTTTTCCTTGTTGACTATAGCCTACGGGAATCGTATAGGCTATTGAGTCATCCTCCATCACGATCAATTGGAAGGGGACATTACATGAACAACGTTCAATTTCCATGAAGGTTTTTTCTAGAGTCGTGGGGCAACTTGAGGTAGTTGTCAAATGTGTGGTTGCACCCAGAAAGGTTGTATTAAATGATCTCGTAAACTATGTACACATAAGTGGATCAAAATGCATTCCCATGTTCAAATTTTGCACCCATTTGGTTAGCTCAATCATTTCAAATGCAATATTTCAAAGCAAAGTTCAACGTAAGTTTTCCAGTTCTAGTCTTGTTCAACAATTTCAAGGAAGAGAATGGTGGGGAAGTCCCGTGAGGTTTTCCTTAAAACAAAAGTACCATAAGATAAATTTTGAAGTCTAAAATGGGTCTCCTAAAGAAAATAATAAAATAATAGTTATGAATTTTCAAAGGCTTAAAAAAACTACTATTTTTAATTGTATTTTGGACTTATATCCTTATAGATTTATTCAAATTTCATGTGTAGGAACTCATGGATGCATAATTAAATTCTACATCAAACAAGTATCCACTCTACATACTTTTGATAGACCCGCAATGAGATAAACTTGAAATACATTTTAAAAAACATGTTTCTTGAAAACTTGAAAAACATGAAGAAAAAAAATCGTGTATTTCAAGTTTTCAAGAAAAAAGTTTTTTTCATCTATTTCAAGTTTATCCCAATGTGGGTCTATCAAAAATATGCTTCAAGAAACATGTTTTTCTTCACGTATTTCCAATTTATCTCGTTGTGGGTCTATCAAAAGTATGCAAAAAGGGTGGTTATTGGAAGCAGAATTTAATTTTGCATCCAAAATTCATGTATTTCAAGTTTTCAAGAAACAAGTTTTTTTCGTGTATTTCAAGTTTATCTCAGTGTGGGTCTATCAAAAATATGCTGCAAGAAACACATTTTTCTTCATGTAGTTCCAATTTATCTCGTTGTGGGTCTATCAAAAGTATGCAAAAAGGGTGCTTGTGGGAAGCAGAATTTAATTTTGCATCCAAAATTGTGCTTGCACTTGAAATTTGAGTAAACCTAGAAGGAGACAAGTCAAAAATACGTTTTTAAAAAATAATATGATCATCATCTTAAATCCTATTGGTTCTTTTAAAGTTGATGTTGATCACAGATTTTTTGTTTTGAGACCGATTTTTCACCTCAAAATTTATCTAATGAACATTGTTGAAATGATGAGGTTTGACCAAATATTTTAGGGTTACAATAAAATATACATATTTATGAGGGTGATCAACTGTGACAAGGCACCCTATCTCAAATATACATATCATGAGGGTGATCAATTGTAACTATGTACAGGTGAAATGAGAAAAACAAAGTTACATGTCTAAATTAAAATAACAAAAGAGTCTGAATAAACGGAATTTAGTCATTAAATAGTCATTCCCCAAAAATATTGGTCAAACATAGTTCAAGATTGGACAATGCAATTTCTGGTTTACACCAGTTTTAACTTTCTAGAGCTTTTGTAAAAGAATGGTAAAGAAACATAATTAGAAGGCAGCGGGGCAATGACGTGAAGGATTATAGGCAACAGAAAAATAAAGAATAATTACTAGTAACAATAGTATCAGAATCATAGCCTACAATCTTGAATACTTCCTTTTCTATTAAATTGTTCATTTGGAAGAGAGTTTTTGCAAGGAATGTGTCTAGACAAATAACGAAAATAAATGAAGGCAAAACACATTTAAAAGAGTGAACTCATGCTCTAGTATGCTAGATATGGTATCAGTCAGGGATGATTTTAAGGATGGAAAATTATTTTAAAATGAAAAAACCTTGGCGAATCTTACTAATCCTTCATATGCCAACTATAAATGATTGGCGATATTTTTTTTAAAATATTCAAATTTCTAAGGATTTTATATAGTTTGTATAAAATTTTGGAGATTTTTAAGGTAAAATAATGTTATCCTATAAAATTTGGGCGAATCATTTTTAAAATAGCGAATCTCATTTTTGGAAAAACCATGGAAAATTAGCCCATGAGAGAAATTTAGCCCCTAAAATCATCCCTGGTATCAATTGAATTTGTGATTTCTTTTGTTCTGATTTCAGTAAGAGATGCTTAAAAGATTAAAAATACCTTACTATATAAACTAGTACCTTCGGAAACATGTCACAATGGGAATGCCTATATATATTATTGTTAGAATTAGGGTAAAGATGCA
>ML778149.1:603237-614051 GCA_009831015.1 Picea engelmannii
TAGCCATCCTCTAGGAGAATGGCTCTTGCAGCTGCTTATAAATTTAACACTCCCTCTCAGCAAGAGAGGCATTCTCAGCTACACCAAGCTTGTCACGAAAGTATACAAACTTTGTCAAGGACAGTGGCTTGGTGAAAATGTCTATTGTCTGTTATGTTGTCAGAACATACTGAATGCTGAGAACTTTCTTCTGAATCAAGTCCCGGATATAATGATATTTCATCTCAATGTGTTTTGATCTGTCATGAAACACCGGGTTCTCAGTGAGCTTTATACAGCTCTGATTGTCACAGTGAATAACTGTGGGTTCAAGCTCAGAACTGAACAAGTCTGAAAGTAGCTTCATGAGCCACACTGCTTCTCTGCCAGCAGCACTAGTAGCAATGTATTCTGCCTCTGCAGTGCTTTGGGCTACGGAGCCCTGTTTCCTGTTGGACCAGGAAATCATAGCTGAACCTAAACTGAAGCAATATCCGGAAGTACTCTTCCGGTCCATTGCACTGCCCATCCAATTTGAATCTGTAAAGCCATGGAGCATCACACCTCCACTGGATGTGTATCTGAGACCATAATCTATAGTCCCCCGAACATATTTCAAGATATGTTTTACTGCAACCATATGTATATGTTTAGGTTCACACATGAACTGGCTAAGAGCATTTACAGCATAACAGATATCGGGTCTCGTATGTACTAGATACATCAAGGATCCAATGATCTGCCTATACAAGGTGGGGTCTTCTGATCTGAGCCTGTGACTTGATCTTGGAGTTTCTTTAAGTTAGAGATCATTGGAGTAGTCATGGACTTGCAGTCCATCATGCCAAATCTGCGAAGGATATCAATAGCATATTTACTCTGTGAGAGAGAGATCTCTCCTGGTTTCTACCAAACTTCCAAGCCCAAAAAGTAGTGCATGAGCCCCAAATCTTTCATTTCAAATTCTTCATAAAGCTCTCTCTTAGTCTGAGCTATCAAGGTTTCCTCTCCAGTGAGGAACAGATCATCCACATATAAGACTAGTAGAATTGGATGATTTTGAATGATCTTTATATAAATATTTGGATTTGTTATGCTCTTGGAGAATCCAAGATTTTGTAGAAAGCTGTCAATTCTACCATACCAAGCTCTTGGAGCTTGTTTCAACCCGTACAGAGATTTCTTGAGTTTACATACATGAGATATTTTATCGTGTATTACGAAACCTTCAGGCTGCTCAATGTAAACCTCTTGTTCAACTTCACCATTAAGGAAAGCAGTCTTAACGTCCATCTAGTGAAGTTTCCAACCAAAAACTGTTGCAAGTGAAATGATGATTCTGATAGAAGAATACCTGGCAACTGGAGCAAAGATTTCATCGTAGTCAATACCTTATTTCTAAGAGAAACCACGAGCCACAAATCTCGCCTTGTATTTTTCAACGCTGCCATTTGTTGCATGCTTTATCTTATAAAGCCATTTTGAAGTCACTACAGATTTACCATGAGGTCTAGGAACTATTGTCCATACATCATTCTTCAAAATAGAATCATATTCTTCACTCATAGCATCCTTCCATACTTGATGTTTGAAAGCATCAGCAAAGGTGGAAGGTTCAGAATCAATTACAGTATTTAATTGAGCTATTAGACCGGAGTACTTATCTGGTTTCTTGCTTTCTCTGAAGGTGTAACAACCCTAGTAGAATATATACTTAAGGGATTATTAAGTAAAAGATTTATTAGGTAATTAATTTTGCCTGCCATGTTAATAACTAAACAAAGATTGATCTAATGATATTAATTAAGTATTTATTAATTAATTAAAGGTTATAATTTTGATTAATTAATTAATTAATTAACTACATATTACATTCAATAACATGAGTATTAAATTTAAAAGATTAATAAGTTATATTGTTTAAATTAAAAAGGTTACGTACACGGAAAGGGATAAGATATTAATTATGAAAGGATAAAATAATAAATGAAAGGATAAGGGGCATTAACTATGCGTAGGTAAGGAAGTAAATGGGGGGAAAGGGCGGTGAAGGAGGATATGAGCGGAGGAGGTTACGGAGGAAAGGGGGATCATTTTTTTTACGGGATGATTATTTTTCTTTGGGGCTCTCTTGGATTTGCAGGGAGGAGAGTTGAGTTTTGGAGTCGGGAGGATTAGTTCAGGGGGCACCGGTTTGCTGGGGGTTTTGGGCACGGGGGCCAGGATATCCATATGATATCCTGGAGCTAAGAAGTTGTCCTAGTTGGCAGGGTGGAACAAGGTTTGGGCAGTGTTTACACAGTTCAGCAAAGGCCAACAGGACAAACGGACAAACGGAGGGTTAGCATCAGACCCAGGTATTTAAAATTATGTATTTGTTTTTATTCTGTTATAAAATTTTATTATTCATTGATCAATTTAAAATGCGTATGTGCTCAATTAAAGGAACTATTGAATTTTCTTAATCAAGTAGATATTACTGTTACAGTTTATTAATTAAGGGATGTTAAATTAATATGGCCACTACACATGGTATCAGAGCCCTGGTTCAAAATCTGGAACCAAGGGCCTACCTACCTACCTACCTACCTACATAATTGATGTGATAACCAACTACACCACGGCACCGTAAAATTGTGTAGTTAATTATTAAATAGTTCTACAACTATTGATTCATAGCATCCCAAACCATTACATATCAACTAACCCTTTTGATCATTTTACTCACTGAAAGCAATCGAAAGGAAGTAAATGGCACAGAGATACTAAATATCATTTATTTATATAATTAATTCACTCTTACTAGAATGAATAAAAGCTATGGTTTGTCACTATACCATCTCTTTATTTACATATATCAGAAAAATAATTCTTCTTCCATAACTAAGAATTACGAACTTTAGAACGAGTAATTTACTATCTGGAAACTTATGAGTATGATTTTTTTTATATACCTAGAGTTCGATGAGCTCCATTAAATATTAGTGAGATATTATAAAATTGCAAAATTTTTTAAGAACACAAAAAAATCACGCTAAAAAAAAAACTACAAATAGAAACCACATAAACAATTACCACTACATGCGTTATATAATCCAGTGCCCTGTGGCCAGTAAGCAGGTGGAATCCATGCAAGGTTGAGCATCATTGTGTTGTGAAACGACTTTATTCACCTACTCCACAACTACACTGCTAAAAAATTCTCAATGGTTATTACCAGCAACTACCGAACTGACGAATTCATGAAACTACATAGAATTTACAGAGTTAAGAGGTAAGAACAATGAAAAATAACAAATGGATGCCAGCGGGAGTGGAAGCCGTGACCGTTGAGCAGCAGAAGTGTGTGGTGAAGAATACAAGGGAATTTGAAAGCGTGTGGAGATCATGGAGGTCATGTAAGATCATTTTCACCCAAACGTCTCTCTAAAAGCAACTTCATTCATTAAAAACACACAGCAGAGACGGACAATTACAAGACCTGAATCTTTTTTTTTCTTCTTCTCACTTGTCAAATATTTCTCATCCAATACCAGACTAGAACAAGCTAAGAGCCTCCCTCGTCATTCAAATATTAAGAGCCATCTTTTATACTTTTGTGTTGATGCTTAAGCATCAAACAGGGCATAGATCTCTAATTCCAGAACTATTCTGTTTTCTTTTTCACTCCTTTCAAAATTTCTCAATTTCTCATCTAAAACCATAGTAGAACAAGCTAAGAACCTCTCTCATTATTCAAATTTTACAATATCTTTCCTCGTGATAGGAATGCATATAACACAACTTTTAAACATAGTATTGATTACACTGTTTAGTTGTGGGTGCAGCTTAGAGATGAAGCTGATCAAATCTGCAAGTAGAATTTGTTTCTCATCAGTGTTCAAAACACCCTAGATGGTTCAAGATATCACCAGCAAATATCATGCTATCTGATATAAAAGAAAAATGGACTAAATGTAACTTCATTTTTTTAAGTTGTCTATTCTTACTTGTTAAGCTGCCTTGTACCATTACAGATTTGTCATACTACTAATACTTGAAGTTAATAAAGTGTATTGAATCCAGATTACAAATAGAACCACAGGGATGTATACATGAAGCACTGGAATTACTAAAATACAACTGTCAATTTCGTAGTCATCCATACAAATAGTACAGGTGGATACAACCAACAAGATTTAAAGATCAACCAGAAAGAGCATTAAAAAAAAAGATTTCTGAATAGAACCACAGGAGTGTATGCATGAAGCACACTGCTATTACTAAAAGACAACCGTCAACTCCGTAGTTATCCTTACAAATTGCACACTTGGAGACAACAAAAAAAGATTTAAAGATTATCCAGAAAAATCATTGAAATAAATTGATGAATATATCAATGTGCAAACTTGTTGTTGTGGAAATTTCAACTGACCTGATATGTTGGGTTTCAGATCCGAGGGTTTTCAACAACCTAAATTTTTAAGGGGTGAAGAATCAGAGAATACAGAGGTCAATGCCAAAGTAGAACCTGTCGTTGTCAATGACCAAAGGATGTGAAAAATACGTTGATGCAAGCCAATTAAGTTATATACGAAGATTTGTCCAGAAATCGCTAGGTCGCCCTACCAGAGGATGAGACGGATGAAATGAAAAAAACAAAACGTCCTACGTACCTTCAAATGCATCAAAGCCCACAAAAATTAAAAACAAACAAAACAAATCCTAAACGAAACAACTGTGACAGATATGTTCTGCATCGGGTTAAAATCGGAGCGACCATCCATGAGCTAAGAACATGTAGATAAATTAGATCAACAGCCGGCCAAAATAAAATCTAAATGCATTGATTCTCGGTGAAAATTAGACCCCAAAAAAAAAAAAAACAATCTACGCACCAGAACGCAAAGAGGAGAAGATTTTGCAGGTGGGGAGCCCCGAAAATGAGAAATTAGGGGAAAGTCGAGGATTTGAAGAGCATGTGGAAACTTCACCCATGACCACAACCGAGACCGAGCTCAAGAGTGTGTGTATCTAAGAATTCTGGAAGAGCATCCTACATTGATGGCGGGCATTACCAACACCGGCGCCAAGAGCAGAGGAAAGAGGCGAGAGACAGCAGAGGAAAGAGGCGGAAGTGAGGGAATGTTAGGGTTAAGGAACAGCTTAGGTGTTTGGTACTGAGAGCCGGAGGCCGGACACGTGGGCCTCATGCCAGAAGCCCGACCTTAAAGGTTGCCAGATAATGCCTCGTTTCTCATTAAGTATTAAGCACATTAAACTCTTGCCGAAGTGAAAATAAGATTTTTTTTTGTAATATTAATTCTAATTTTATTTATTTAAGAAAAAGAAGCATTAATACTATTACGTAAATTTAAATTATTTAAATTAAATTAATTACCTTATATTAAATTAAATTAAAACTGATAATTATTTAAATTATTTAAATTTAATAATATATGCTAAGCTTAATATGAAAAATAAATAAATAAATAAATTGACTCCATGGGTTTTGAACCCGCGACCACCCACCAAGCGAAGCGCCTTAAGAAGAGCACCAACACCAACGCGCCCTCATAAGTCTTTACAAATAAATTCTTTTACTTATTTAGATTAATGGTAACGCTGTAGGGATTAGAGTGGTATTATTATTAGGAAGATACAGTATGAAAATTAAGACTAACTGGTTTATTACCTAACCCATTGATCCGGAGCCAGCTAACCGAGTTGAATCATAATTAGTGAATGCACCAGAAATCAAGGTAAAGGCTTATTTGGCGTCGCTGATCTTTGTATCCCAAGTATAAACTCTGATTGTCCAAGCGTCAGGTTCACGAGACCGTACACACAATTCGTCGAGCCGAGCGCCAAGTCCCTCCACTCCATTCCACCAGTCAAAGTCAACGCTAAATCTCAATGCAGCAATCGACAACGCCAACGCTACACGCCAAGGAAAAGCTCCTGAGTCAAGCATCGGAGGATATTTAGTTATAAGCGAAAAGTTAAAAGGGCTTATACTAGGACAAGCGGGAAGGAGGCGGCATATGCACTAGGAGAGTAAGCATAGGAAGTGGCGAGTATGGCGCAAGGCTAGCGTAGCTACAGGGCAAGGGAACCAATAGTTTTTTTCATAGGGGCGAAGAAATCAAGCTTAGACGCTTAATCCTAACCCTAACCTAGCCAATCCCCTAAAGGAGTAATGTCTGTCTACAGACAAGTAAAGAAAACTTACGCCTAACCCTGTTTCTAGTTTGAGTAGCATCAATTTAAAACATCCTGGAACTCACCCTGACAACTTTGGTTGATGCAGGTTAAAGCATACAGGATGGTCAGGACTCGAGGGAGTCGAGGCAGGGGAGCGTCGTCGCAAGCACCGCCAACACCGCCAGCGCCACCACCACCATCACCCGAACTAGCCCGCATACTACGCTCGTTGGAAGCCATTAACAAAACTTTAAAGGGGTGACAACCAGCAGGGACTGAAGTGGAACCCCCACCGTCTGGAACGGGTAATCCAGAAGCGTCAAGGGATTCAGGGGGAGGACCTCCACCTGAAGACATCACGCGAGAATTGCAGAAGATCAAACTTCAGGAGTTTGTCGGGGGTCGCGCCAGTGAACATGCAGAAGCATGGTTGGAAGGCATGACAAGGTGTTTTGCCTTAAGGGACTATGCCTTAAAGTTCCCCAGACACAGTATCTTGGGAACTTTTCGAGGAGAGGTTCCGAAGGAAATATCTACCAGCTTACTACGAGGAACAATAGGTAGGGGCATTTCATGCCTTAATACAGGGAAACAGAACTGTAGAAGAATATGAGATCAGATTTATGGAACTGGTCAAATATGTTTCGTATATGGATAATGACCAACGACAGGCAAAGCGCTTCGTCTATGGATTGAACCCTAAGATAAGAGCTATGGTGCGGATGTGGAAACCGTCATCAGTAGCAGAAGCGGTGGAAAATGTGCGTTATGCGGAAGAACACATGAACTTAACCGGGGGTACAAGACCGACATTTCTGCATCGCCCGGGATTCGTAGGAAAGGCCTCGAGGACATTTCCTAGGGGAGGGGGCTCAAGGCCACCGCCATATGGTAACAAAGTCGCACCAAGGACAGTAGCTGCAGGGATTTCAATGGCAGCAAGTGCAGCATCTCGTTCATCGCCAACGGCGCAGACAGGTCCACGACCATATCAGGGAACAGCGAGTAGGGGCAGGGGTTCCAGGGGAAGGAACTCACTTCAGAGACAGTCACATAACAGTGCACAGGGTCAATCTCGTGTTACCTGTTGGGGGTGCGGAGGACCCCATTACCAGCGTGACTGCCCAGAGTTACAATCAGGGTTCGTGCATAGAGAAGGAAAGGCACCGATGGGGAGAGCAAGTAGCAGCCACCAGATTTACGCAGCGGTTAATAATCGCCAAGCCGAACATCAATCCACGGTGGTGAAGTCATCAGGTACGCTAAATCATATCAATGTTAAGATTTTGGTTGATTCTGGTGCGACAGATAGTTTCATTTCACCATCTGCATTAGAAAAGAGTGGGTTGGCAGCCTACGAGCACGATGACTTTAAACAAGTCAAGATGGCTTCAGGGGAAAAACAAGCAGTAGGACCTAGTGTTGATAATTGTATAGTAGACCTGGGAGTGTGTACTACCAGGTTGAAGGTATACGTCACTGCTCTCGAGGCATATGACCTAATCATTGGAATGGATTGGTTAGCAACTCATCGAGCTTTAGTAGATTGTTTCGCAAAGAGGGTGCTTTGTGTCGACGATGAAGGAAGACCAGTAGAGATCCAGGGTGTACAGAGAAAAGTGTCATTACGCTTTATATCAACTATGAAGGTTAAGCGATGCTTTAGACAAGGGTGTCGATTGTATGTAGTGGAAGCAATGAATGAAAGGAAAGGACCCTCATTGGATCAGTACCCGGTATTGTCAGAATTTAAAGATGTCTTTCCGAATGAGTTACCAGGGTTACCTCCTGAGAGGGAGCTTGATTTTACTATTGAGCTAAACTTGGTGCAGAACCAATCTCCAAGACTCTGTATCGGATGACAGCGCCGAAACTATGTGAATTGCAAATGCAGTTGAAAGAGTTACTGGACTTAGGGCTAATAAGGCCCAGTGTTTCACCCTGAGGCGCGCTGGTAATTTTTGTAAAGAAGAAGGACGGATCCTTACGACTGTGTGTAGACTACAGGGACTTGAACTGTGCCACAGTGAAAAATAGGTACCCAATGCCGCAAATAGATGACCTTTTCGATCAGATGAAAGGAGCAGCGGTATTCTCAAAGATCGATTTGCGATCAGGGTATCATCAGTTAAGGATTAAGGAAGGTGATATCCCAAAAACTGCCTTTCGAACTCGGTTCGGACATTACGAGTTTGTTGTAGTACCTTTCGGATTGACCAATGCGCCAGCAGTATTCATGAGCCTCATGAACGACGTATTCCGAAAGTACTTAGATCAATTTGTACAAGTTTTTCTAGATGACATCCTCATCTATTCCAAGAATGAAAGAGAACATGAGGAACACTTGTGAATAGTGTTGTCCTGCCTTAGAGAGAACAAATTGTATGGGAAGTTGTCGAAGTGTTCCTTCTTCCAGAAAGAGATTCACTATTTAGGTCATATCATTTCCGGCGAAGGAATCTTTGTGAACCCAGAAAAGGTAAAGGCCATTATGGAGTGGCCAGTGCCGAAAAATGCCCATGAGGTGAGAAGCTTCATGGGGCTAGCAGGTTATTACCGGAGATTTGTAGAAGGATTCTCAAAAATAGCGAAACTCATCACCACCTTGCAGCGCAAGGGGGTCAGGTATGAATGGACAGTAGAGTGTGATAGTGCAGTCATTGAGCTTAAGAGGTTACTAACCAGTGCGTCAATTCTACGAGTGTCGGATATGGAAAAGGACTTCACGGTCTGCACGGATGCCTCAAAGCAAGGGTTGGGGGCCGTGCTAATGCAGGATGGAGGAGTTATAGCTTATGTGTCAAGGAAGTTGAAGAAGCACGAAGAGTTATACGCAACTCATGATTTAGAATTGGCAGCTGTAATGCTAGCTCTGAAAATTTGGAGGCACTATCTTGTGGGGCGGAACTTTGAGCTCAAAACGGACCATCAAAGTTTAAAACATCTCTTCACTCAAAGAGATCTGAATGCCAGGCAAAGGCGATGGAGTGAGTTTATGAGTGAGTACGATTTTGGTATTTCGTACATAAAGGGAAAGGAAAATGTGGTCGCAGATGCCTTGAGTAGGAGACCACGTATCTTGTCCTTGGTAACCTTAAAGGTCAATCTGGGGGAACATGTGTTGACACAACTCCCAGGAGACAGTTGGTATTTAAAGGTTACTTCAAACCTCCAGAGCGGGAGGCAGTTAGATCCAAAGTATGAAGGATATAGTCTGGAAACAGACAGACTGTTAAGATATCGAGGAAGGATGTACATCCCTGAGAATGGGGATATTCGAAGCATCATACTGAAGGAAGCCCATAGAGCACTTTATTGTGTGCATCCGGGTGTGAAGAATATGTACGCAGATATGAGGAAGCTCTTCTTCTGGGTAGGCATGAAGCGCGATGTAGTCCATTTCGTCGCCAAATGGCTGGAGTGTCAACAAGTAAAAGTCGACCACCATCACCCGGCAGACCTCCTACAACCACATGATGTTCCTATGTCCAAATGGGAAGCCATCTCTTTGGATTTTGTTGTGGGGTTGCCGCTCACATCCCATAGACACAATGCCATTCTTGTGATAGAGGATAAGTTAACCAAGAGTGCTCATTTTATTCCGGTTAGAGACACTTACGATGTCACTGATGTGGCACGTGTATTTGTAAGTGAGGTTATCCATTTGCACGGGATACCTAAGAAGATCATTTCAGATAGGGATTCCAGATTCACTTCTAGGTTTTGGACAAGTTTACAGTCAGCGTTGGGGACTCAATTGAACTTAAGCACAACTTATCATCCTAAAACATATGGGCAAACTGAGAGAGTAAATCAAGTCATGGAAGACATGCTTAGGATGTATGTAATGGATAATCAAACCTAGTGGGAGAAGTACCTACCTTTGGTAGAGTTTGCCTACAATAACAGTTTTCATAGTTCCATCGGAATGTCACCCTACGAAGCTTTGTATGGGAGGCCATGCAGAACATCATTGAGTTGGGATAGACTAGAAGACCGAGTAACAGTTGGGCCAGAATTGATTCAAGAAATGGAGGAACAGGTGATTCAGATTAGGCAAAGACTTAAGGAAGCACAGGATAGGCAGAAAAGCTATGCAGATGCACACAGAACTGACCGAAGTTATGAAGTGGGAGACCAGGTTTTCATTCGTATCAGGCCTAATAAGAGTACCATATGGTTTGGGAAGGGGACAAAGTTGTCACCTCGATTTATAGGACCATTCAGGATCCAAGAGAAAATTGGACCCATTGCATATCATCTCGTACTGCCACCCCACTTGCATAAAACTCATAATGTATTTCATGTATCTGTTTTACGTCATTATGTTGCTGATGAATCACATAAACTAAATTAGAAGGAATTGCAGGTATCGGACGTGGGAACCCTCACGGTAGAACCGTTACACATATTGGACCGTAGAGTCCGATAGCTCAGGAACCGTCTAGTAGACCAAGTTAAGGTCCAGTGGGACAAGTATAGTTCAGGATCTGCTACTTGGGAAGACGCCAAGACACTACGACGAGACTATCCCTCACTTTTTTTACCACCTCGAGAACATGTTTCTCGAAGGATGGGTGTATGTAACACCACCTTTTGACTTAGACAACCAGGATTACCTGAGGCCTATATACTTTATTTTCTAGTCACAA